>CAUYQV010183937.1:0-34301 GCA_963574575.1 Galagoides demidoff
GGTGCCTGTGGTCCCAGCTACTTGGGAGGCGGAGGCAGGAGACTCGCTTGAGCCCAGGAGTTGGAGGTTGCTATGAGCTGTGATGTCATGGCACTCTACCCAGGGGGATAGCTTGAGGCTCCGTCTCAAAAAAAATAAAAAATAAATAAAAAAAAAATAAAATAAAATAAGGTACTCTTCAGTGTCCTCAAATCATCTGTCCTGAACCACTATAACTGAGTCCACAATAGTCCCACAGAACAAAAACATTGCAGGAGCCACAACTGTAACTTTTAATTCCCTAGTGCCACATGTAAAAAAAGTGTGAAGTTAATTTTAATGATTTATTTTATATAGCCAAAAATATTATCACTTAACATGTAATATAAAATAACTGAGATTTGGGCTGTGCCTGTGGCTCAAAGGAGTCAGGCACTGGCCCCATATACCGGAGGTGGCAGGTTCAAACCTGGCCCCAGCCTAAAACTGAAAAAAAAAAAAAAAAAAGGATTGAGATTTTTATATTTTTTTACATACTAACTCTTCAAAACATCAGACAGTATTTTGTAGTTACAGAACGTCCCAATTCAGATTAGCAGTATTTCAAGTGCTCAAAGCCACATGTGGTTAGTTAGCAGCTATTGAAATTATCAATAACGTTCTAGAAAATTCCTAATTTTTGTGTATAATCTGCTGGAAAAGATACCACTTTATCACTGATTTCCTCCTTGCTGTCTGATAAACTTTCAGAGAAATGTATTTCCTGGTTACTCTCCAAAATTGTAAGAAAACAATTTTTTTTAATTAAAAGAAAGGGAAATATATTTCCCCGGTGTATTTTCTACTCAGAATTCTCATGGCGAAGAGATATGGTGCCTGAGACAGTGACTACCTTGCCTATCAACTGCAGCTTCCAGTTCTGTCCACATAATAAAGTGATCTAAAATACAAAATACAATTTATCTTTAAGTTAATTAGGAATGAAATTTTTTCTTGAAAATATTTTTTAATTTAAAGAAACAAATTAAAAAAACAAAAGAAAGAAATTTATCTTGCCTTCAGCTGAAAAGCCAACCCAAGCAAGATAGGATCGCCTTGTGAGGGGAAGAGGGTCGCCGTGCAGAACTTGTCTTTTCTTTCTCCCCAGTTCTAGCAGTTGAACTCCAAGGCACTGATCCCCATCAAATCCTGTACCTATTGAGAAAATGTAAAGAGATCAAGAGTCAAAGGTTATTGAGCTATAATGCAGTCTAAATTATTTTCTGTCAGTTGATTTTGATTTCATGGTAAATTCTTAGATTACTCTACCTACCTGAGGCATTACAGTTAGGTAGAGATGTTATTACATTTATTACTGAGGCATTACAGAGTAATATGATACATGGACCACTTACATAAACAGATTACAGGTGGTCATTCATTCACTCAGGAAATACAGAGAGCTTACTACGTGCCACACGCTGGCCTATGTGTGGGTCACCATAAACAAAGTCACTGCTGTCATGAAATTCAAAGTAGGAGAAGACAGACAAATTTAAAAACTTAAGAACAAAAATGCTATCAAAGAATTTTTATAATAATGTGATACAGAGTATGAGGCTACGTATTTATTTTAGACTGGATAGTCAGAGGTAGCCCCTGAGAAAGTAAAACTTAAGCTGAGAGAAGAATTTCTAAGTTGGGGCCTGCCATGCAAACATCACAGGAAGGAACATTATACCTGGTGGAAGGAACACCTAACAAAAAGTCCCAAGGTAGAAGAACAAGCTTGGTGAGTTCTAAGAACACAGAGGCCAGTATAGCCAGAACACAGTAACAAGAAAAAGGGAGAAGAGGTCAGAGACGCAGGCAAAGGTCAGATCAGCAGGTCACCTTGCCAGCTACAATGAGAAGTTGGACTTTGACTCTAGAAGTGAAGGCAAGTCAGAGATTTGAGCAAAAGAGGGATGTGGTCTATTCAGAACACATAGGGTGCAGTACCCAGGATGTGGAAGGCAAGAACTCAAGCTGAAAGACTAGTCAGGCGGGTACCACACCAGCCCCGGAGATGACATCCGGATTGCCCCAGAGTGCCAGTGGAAGGAACGGAAAGAGACAGAAGTGGAATGCTGTCCCACACACGTGGCATCTGCTGTTGGAGTGGATGTGGAGGGTGCAGGAAAGAGAGGAAATGAGGACAACCTCTAGGCTTTTGGCTGAGCCCTGGACTGCTAGTGTGCTACTTACTGAGCTGAGGAAACTACACAAAAAACAAGTTCAGAAGGAAAAACAAGTCAAAGGTGTTTACTGTGAATGAGTTAAGTGGAAGATGTCTGTCAAAACTCAAGAGATTTTAACCGGGCAATTGGATAGATAAGTCTAAGACAGGAGGAGAGGGCATGGCTAGTGACACCAACCTGGAACTCAGAGGCAGAGGGGTATTCAAAGCCCTGGGTCTGGATAAAGTCCCCAGGATAGTTTCTCAGACTGCATCTTTTTTTCTCTGAGACAGAGTCTCATTATATTGCCCTTGGTAGAGCATCGTGGCATCACAGATCACAGCAACCTCAAACTCTTGGGCTCAAGCGATTCTCTTGCCTTAGCCTTTCAAGTATTCCGAGTAGCTGGGACTACAGGTGCCCACCACAAAGCCCGGCTTTTTTTTTTTTTTTTTTTTTTTTTGGTTGTAGTCATCATTGTTGTTTAGTAGACCCAGGCTGGGCTGGAACCTGCCACCTTTGGTGTATGTGGCCAGCGCCCTACTCACTGAGCTAAGGCACCAAGCCTCAGGCTGCATTTTTTGACTTCTAAGTCATAAAATCAATTTACAGTTACAACCAGCATTAGAAAAAATGATTATCTAGGACAAAGTGTGTTCATGAGACTTTTATTTCAATGACCTTTGTAGGCTATGCAGAGCAGCAATGTAGAGTCCAATTTGACCATGGCTAAGCAGTCAAAGGACTGAGAGCCCCTGACTGTCCACAGTACCAGACAGAGAAGGAGCAAAGTCAGCTGAGGAGGAGGAGCCACTGAGGAACACTATTGGGAGTGGTATCAAAGAAGCCAAGAAAAGAAAGTATTTCCAATTGAACTGTATGTTTAAAAACCTGTAAGAGATCATTAGTAACCTTGATAAGATCAGTCTTGGAATAGTGGTGGGGACTAAAGAAAGCCTTTTTTTTTTTGAGACAGAGTCTCACTATGTCGCCTGGGTAGAGTGCTGTTGCATCACAGCTCACAGCAACCTCAAACTCCTGGGCTCAAGAGATTCTCCCACCTCAGACTCCCAAGTAGCTGGGACCACAGGTGCCCACCACAATGCCTGGCCATTTTTTGTTGCAGTTGCCGTTGTTGGTTAGATGGCCTGGGCTGGGTTTGAAACCACCACCTTTGGTGTATGTGGCTGGCGCTGTAACTACTGTGCTACAGGTGCAGAGCCCTGAAGAAGATTTGAGGTAGGCGGTGCATGTGGCTCAAGGAGTAGGGCGCTGGCCCCATATACTGGAGGTGGCGGGTTCAAACCCAGCCTCAGCCAAAAACTGCAAAAAAAAGAAAGAAAGACTTGAGGTGATGAAAAGGAAGCAGAAAAAAGTCGTGTTCAAAACTGTTTTAGTCTTTCACACTCAGAGTTAGTTTATTCTGAGGTATTTAAATTCTGGACATTTTCTGGCTATGCTTGCTAGAAGATAAGATTTAGACATGGAAGTAACTAACTCTACCTTGGAATCCTCTCTATAACACAGTTCTTCTATAAATAAAGCATTTTCATCTTCATTGCTATTATGAATACAACAAAATTCTCTACAGTCAAAGATTACACTGCCTCAAATATACAAATGCAAAAGGAGGTATACAATCCAAACCAAAACGAGGAACTGTAATACAACAACAAAAAAGCTCAAGTAATTTCCATTTTACTCCATGGTAAAATTATAAAAGACTAGGAAAAAATCTACCTCTGTGATAAACAACAAGAAGCTGTTCTCTGTGTCCTGCCATTGACACCACAGGCCCAGGGAGACTGAAGACCTCCTTCTGAACACCCCCGATGGTGAAGAGCCGCAGCAGCAAGGCGCTGGTGGCAGCGGCGGCCCATCCCTGACCCAGACACACGGCCTCAACGTCCTCCTTCTGAGGCATGTCTATGAGCCACTCTTTGCTTGAGTCCCAAGAACTGAAGTGCAGGCAGTGAAGCTTGCTAAAAGTCAAAACAAGACAGAAGCACAATCAAACTTCCATTACGTAATGTGTACAGACATATACAACTGTTTATGATACCCAACAACAAAACCAAATCGTTTTTTTCCATTATATATTACTACTACAAGAAATTACTTTAAGTGACAATGAACTATCCTTAAATTATATTAAAAACATTCAAAAGCATGTTTTTTAAGAATAATCAAAAACATAGGAAAATGCTTACAACATAACATTGAATAAAAAAATAGCAGGCTAAAAACTGCCCAATGTGATTTTATATTGTAAATGTACATAAAATCAAAACCAAGTTTCAAAAAAGAAAGTATCAAAACATTAAGCAACAGTTCTTCCACTGCCAAAAAAAAAAAAGTTAACATGGAAAAATAAAAAAAAATCCCACATAACACCCTCAGTGAGATTATTAACCACTGCTGAGAAGTTGAGATGCTTCCTGTCTTTTATCTTTGCATGTGTATACACACATTTAAGTTATCATTCAACACAAATTCTCTAAGCTTCAGAATGTAGATACCGTATTTAGAAGGCCATAATGACTCTCTGAACAATAATTTTAATATTCAATTTTCAAGTGAAAAAATAGCATTATAGATGCCTGTGAAATCACATATTCAAGGAAAACAGAAGGATTATCTAAAATCAAAACTGCATGTAGCAATAATGTTCTTGTGTATCTGAGTTAGAGACACCGAGTCAACAATGATATTTTACTACACTGTTTTAATTCAGTAATGAAGTACTAAGTTAATTTTATGATGTGTAAATTAGGAGACCAATTAAAAAGTTAGTAATATAATATTTATCAAATTTTAATATGTACTCAGTTCCATGAGGATCTTGTTAAAATTGCAGATTCTGACACAGAGGTCTGGGGTAGAGTCTGAGATTCTGCATCTTCACCAAGTCCCCAGGTGACCCATGCCCTGGTTTATAAACAAATATATCCATTCACAAGATTGCATTTCAAATCACCTGGGAGACAGTAAAATCCATCAAACGTATAGGCACTGTATCAGCTAAAGAAAAGAGATCACGAGAAATGAACTGAGACAAATATTTTTTCTTAAAAAAAATGCACTCTGCACGCTTTGCTTTTCCATCATGGTTTTTTCTCTGCAGCCGCCTACCCACCTACCTACCAAAAATGTACAGTCCAAAATACACTCAATAAAAATAGCAAGTTGATGGGCACCCAGCATTCAACAGTTAGGGTGCCGGCCACCTGCTCTGGGGCTGCTGGGTTCAAACCTGGCCTGGGCCTGCTAAACAAACAAGAAAAAAAAAAAAAAAACAGCCAGGCATTGTAGTGGGCGCCTATAGTCCCAGCTACTTGGGAGGCCGAGGCAGGAAAATCACTTGAGCCTAACAGTTGGAGGTTGCTGTGAGCTACAACACCATAGTACTCTACCAAGAGTGACAAAGACAGACTGTCTCAATTTAAAAAAAATAAAAAGCAAGTTGACAAATCATACATTCTTTAATTTTTCTTTTTTATTTTCTTTTTTCAAAGAGAAGTTTCAAATCTAATCTACAGTGACAAAAAAACAGATCAATAGTTGGTTGGCCAAGGCTAGGAATGAATTAACTGCAAAACATTTTTGGGTGATAAAAAGTATTCTGTATTTTGAATGCAAAGTGGTTACCTAAGTACACATGTTTCTCAACTCATCAAACTATATACCTAAAATGGGTACATTTTATTATATATAATTATATTCTCAATAAAGTAAATTGAGACAAGGGGGATTCATACAGAAAGAAATCTAAAAGGATACATATCAAACCATTACCAGCAGCTATACCAGAGCAGAATTCTAGGGGAACTTCTGTTTTCTAAAACTTCTGTAGCACTTAAAAAATATATACATGTAATGAATATGCAATACTCTTATAATAACAAAACACTAAAGATATGAAAAATAATTCTACTTCCCTTGCATTACAAATTATATTATATTATTGTGATATATACTTAGAGAATGCAATGAGGAAAAGATTAGACAAAAACAGACACATTTTTGGAGGTACTGTAGGTGTATGGTGTTTGTACCAAACTCTTCTTTCTAAAATTTCATGCAACAAAAGATATATATTTGTTTTATTAACTTCTGTCGCGCCAAGTTCTTCCTGGGGATTTTGAATTTACCTTGCTAGTTCATCGGTGCTTTCACATGCCAACAAAAGAGCTTCGTGGGAAAGGTCTGCTACGGTGTAGTTCAGAGTGTTGGACAAGTGCGTGGCGTGGTGCATGGAAGTGTCGTGGAACTCCACATCTATGGCATTGTCTTGCTCATCGTTATAGCAGCGAATGATTCCAACAGAGTTCCACACCTACAAACATGTAAGGTTATGTAAGTCTGAGAAAAAGTGAGGCCCCTAGAACAAGTAGGCTATAGTGGCACAAATTAACAAATCTTACAATTCAGTCTGTATCAAGACGTAAGTTATGGCTCTGCACCGGTAGCACAGTGGTTATGGCACCAGCCACATACACAAAGGCTGGCGGGTTTGAACCCAGCCAGCACCAGCTAAAACAACAATGACAACTGCAACAAAAAAATAGCTGGGCATTGTGGTGGATGCCTGTAGTCCCATCTGAGGCAAGAGGATCTCTTGAGCCCAAGAGTTGGAGGTTGCTATGAGCTGTGACGCCATGGCACTCTACCAAGGGCAACATAGTGAGACTCTGTCTCAAAAAAAAAAAAAAAAAAGATTTAAGTTAAGGGAAAAACCACATGTCACCCAATTCTAAAGAGTTTCAGGTTCGGCGGCTGTGGCTCAATCGGCTAAGGCACCAGCCACGTACACCTAAGGTGGCGGGTTCGAATCCTCAGCCCGGGCCCGCCAAACAACAATGATGGCTGCAACCAAAAAAAAAAAATGGCTGGGCATTGTGGCGGGCGCCTGTGGTCCCAGCTACTTGGGAGGCGGAGGCAGGAGACTCGCTTGCGCCCAGGAGTTGGAGGTTGCTATGAGTTGTGATGCCATGGCACTCTACCCAGGGGGATAGCTTGAGGCTCCGTCTCAAAAAAAAAAAAAAAAAAAGAGTTTCAGATACATCTAGTCTTATTTATTTACAAATGGAATACTGATAACTTAAGAATAGATTTTATGACTAACTTATTAAAAAAAAGCAGTTTAAAGCTCGGGGCCTGTGGCTCAAGTGGCTAAGGCGCCAGCCACATACACCTAAGGTGGTGGGTTTGAATCCAGCCCAGGACCCGCCAAACAACAATGACGGCCGCAACCAAAAAATAGCCAGGTGTTGTGGCGGGCGCCTGTGGTCCCAGCTACTTGGGAGACTGAGGCAGGAGACTCGCTTGAGCCCAGGAGTTGGAGGTTGCTGTGAGCTGTGATGCCATGGCACTCTACCCAGGGGGATAGCTTGAGGCTCTGTCTCAAAAAAAGAAAAAAAGCAGTTTACAACTGGCCTTTGAACAACAAAACCATTAAATTCCTCAAAAGCAACATTTCAAAACTTCACTTACAAATATGGATGCAAACAACAGATATTTTTTCTGTTCTGTCACAGGATAAACACAAGGGAGGATAATTAAGTTGCTGCCTCCTCCTAGAGAAGGTGCTACATCCCTCCCTGAGTATCACTACAGTCACCTTCACCGTCCTCCCCTCGAGAAGCTGGGCACCAACACCAGTGCCGAGGCCATCCTTCAAAGCAATTTTAGAACTCTTCCTGGAATGGCCGTCAGAGCTGTCATTGTACAAGGTCTGACAATTAAGTTCAAGAATTCGTCCTAAAAAAAGTGCTCCATACCAGGCAGCGCCTGTGGCTCAAGGAGTAGGGTGCCAGCCCCATATGCTGGAGATGGTGGATTCTAACCCAGCCCCAGCCAAAAAAAAAAGCGCTCCATACCTCACTGCTGAATATCACTATGGCCAGGGGGAGGACATCCTAGATGACCTTAGTGATATTCAGCAGTGAGGTATGTGGCACTTTTTCGAGGACAAGTTCATGAACTTAATTGCCTGACCTTGTTTATAATTTCAAAGTAACATAATTGATACCATTTGCAAAACTTGTTTTCTGCTTATGTACACCATAGGCTCACACTAGGCCCCACTGTTTCTAATAAAATTAATGCCAACATTTTATTTATACTTATAACCATATATAACTATAAATGAAATACTGATACTAATAAAAACTAAGATCTATCACTTAATGATGATTACTGATCTTGGTGAAGAATTTTATTAATACTAAATATCAACCTTAGTGTTTACATAAAAATTTGTGCCAGGCCTACACAACAGGCAAAACCTCAAATAGACAACAAATGGAAATATGAAACTGTTTAAGGTAAAACTTAAAGCAAAAAGCAAATATACTCATTTATTCATCATTAAATTATGAGTATATTTAATGCCTACTATGTATATCTTTAAGCAAAACAGAGACATTTCTATCTATGATGATATTCACCGCACCTGACATTCTAGTGAGGTGCGGTGAGGGAAAGACCTTCTAACATACTAAACTAGTAGTTGTCTTTTAAAACAACACCTTCTAACTAGTGTTTGGAATCAGTATAATCTTCTATAGAACAGCAAATATGAGAAATAAGTTTTGGAAGTATGGCCAAGAGGTATAAGTATGATAAGATATATAGTAATGCTTATGTAAAATATTATAAATCATTTTACACAGAATTTTATCTAACATAATTTCAATTGTAATGCTGAAAAGATTAAAACTGAATTAACCATAAAATAAAGCAACCAAAAAATATAATCAACCAATAGTGCTCCTGGCCATTTTATTAAGGTTTTTAAAAATACATTTTATCCAACAAAATCAACGACAGTGAGAAAAAAATGTTGATAAACTACTTAGAGGTTGAGTGTGGAACTAAGAATTACCATGAATCTGTGAGTGAGATGCAAGGGTGTAGAACCTGGTTGGAAGGGCTTCTGCCGGGGGGTCGGCAAGGGTCCTTCATAGAGTGGCCTCTGGGATGTCACCAGATTGTGAATGCTGCCTTCTTGATCATCTTCCTCCTCTTCTTTGAGAAGACTAGAAGCAGTTTTTAGCATTGTAACATCTACAATATAACAGATTATAATTAAGAGAATCATAAATACCAATGACCTAGAAAAACAAAAAGCATTACAGGGCTGGTGCAGTGGCTCATGCCTGTAATCCTAACACTCTGGGAGGCTGAGGCAGCAGGAATGCTTGAGGTTGAGGCCAGAGGTTTGAGGTCAACCTGATCAAGAGCAAGACCTTGTATCTACTAAAAATAGAAAAATTAGCCAAGTGTGATGGTGGTGCCTATAGTCCCAGCTACTTGGGAGGCTGAGGTAGGAGGAGCACTTGAGCCCAGAAGTTTGAGTGTGGCACTCTAGCTTGGACAACAGAGGGAGACTCTGTCTCAACTAAAAAAAAAAAAAAAAAAAAAAAAAAAAGAGAGAGACAAAGAAAGAAAAAAGTGCTGGACGTGGTGGCTCACACCTATAAATCCTAGCACTCTGAGAGGCCAAGGCTGGTGGACTCCTTGAGCTCATGAGTCCAAGATCAGCCTGAGCAAGAGCGAGACCCCATCTCAGGGAAAAAAAAAAAAATCGCTGGGCTTTGTGGCAGGCACCTGTATTCCCAACTACTCAGGAGGCTGAGGCAAGTGAATCCCTTGAGCCTAAGAGTTTGAGGTTGCTGTAACCTTTGATACCACAGCACTCTACCCAGGGTGATAAAGTAAAACTCTGTCTCAAAAAAAAAAAGAGAAAGAAAAAGCATTCTGGAAATCTAGTAATTTTCCATTCATATTTAATGACACCAACATGTTACCTGCCTCTTCCACTGTTTTGAAGAGATGCAGGGTTAGTCAAAAGCAATGATGAGTAAACCCCTGGAACCTTAGCATGAATTAAGGCAGTGGCACCAAACGGAATTAGCAGGCACTGCACTGTTAGCCAATACTCACTTGCCGTAAAAATATCAACTTTATTAAATCTTGATCCTTGTACAGATTTTTTAAAGAAGCTTTCTGTGCTAAAATGGGAAGTCTGTGTAAAACAGAATGACGGATGTCTTGGAAAAAAGTAACCATTTTTGTGTAATTGTTTTAGTAGTAAGCTGAACTAAGTGATTTTATAGAACACTACTTAAAAAAAAAACCAAAAACCAAACTCTATGCTAATGCCAACTTGTTTGGCAAAACACTTTCTTGGAAACCAATCAAGCGAACCCATCATTTAAAAAAAACTGACAATCTGTTGCCAATGATAAAATTTGAGCTTTCAAACAAAAGTCAGAATATTGGAAAATTTCTATTTGCCACTATAAGCTTGACAACTATCCAATATTTACAAATTTCTGACGAGACTGATGATGATACTAACAAATATAATTTATGTTGGATAATGAGATGTGTCAATATTAGATGAGTGAGCCAATATTCTCCAAAAGTAATACAGACATTGTAAGATTAAACACAGTAAGAAAGTCCATTGAAAGTTCAAGTCTAACCAATGGATTCTGGTGTAGAAGGACTGCAAAGTTTCATTGGCGTCTTCAGATTCCACTTTACAAGTAATCTTTAACAAACCACCGTCTGCTGAGTTTTAGTACAGTATCAAAGAATATCTGCAAATATCTGAACAAGTTATTAAAATACTTCTCCTTTTCAAATTACATGTTTGTGTTAGGCCAAATTTTCTTCCTATACTTCAAGAAAAGCAAAATATCGTAATAGACGTAATCCACAAGCAGATGAGGGAACCGAGCTGTCTCCTATGCCAGACTCTGCAGTATTATTATTATCAAATTTCCTTGTTTTTCATTTTTAAAAAATCACTCATATTTACATGAGTTTATTAATGCCATTTTCAGTGAATATTTAAGAATTTCTAATATTAGAAATTAAATAATAATATATAAATTAAACCCCAAGCAAGCAGAAGACAGGAAGTACTAAAGAGCAAAATTCTGCAACTTTTTCTTGAGACAGAGTCTCGCCCTGGCGCCTGGGTAGAGAGTGCTATGGTGTTGCAGGTCACAGTAACCTCAAACTCTTGGGCTCAGGAGATCCTCCTGTCTCAGCCTCTCAAGTAGCCTGCCATGCCTGGGTAGTTTTTCTACTTTTAGTAGAGACAGGGCCTCACTCTTGCTCAGGCTCATCTTGAACTCCTGAGCTCAGGCTGGGTCAAATAATAATACATATGTAACTCTATAAAAATAAATGTTCTTTGGTGGGGGGGGGGGGGGTCCTCAAAATTTTTTTTAGAGTTTAAGTGGTTACCAAGACCAAAACACCGAGGACTTTTTGTTCTAGAAACCCTGTGATTTAAACACAGCACGTTTTGCTTTTTTACTAATTTATTTATTTACTTGATAATGTTTAGATGTGTTATTTTAGCATATTGTTAGGACAGGCACTTTATTTGAAGATTTTAAATTATATTAATTTCTTTAACAGATAGAATACTATTTGGTTTATCTGCTTCTTTTGGAGTTAGCTTGGTAGTCTGTGTCTTTCAAAGAATTTGTCCATTTCATCTTAGTTGTTAAATTTACGAGCACAAAGTTATTCACAATATTGTCCTGTTATCCTTTGGTTATCAATAGTAGTGCTGGAGGGGGCTGAGGGTGGTGGCTCACGCCTGTATTCTTAGCATTCTGGGAGGCCAAGAAAGGTGGACTGTCTGACCTCACAAGACCAAGACCAGCCTGACAAGAGTGAGACCCCATCTCTAAAAACAGCTGGGCATTGTGGTAGGCACCTATAGTATGTAGTCCCAGCTACTCAGGAGGCTGAGGCCAGAGAATTGCTTGAACCCCAGACTTTCAGGTTGCTGTGAGCTGTGACAACAGGGTACTATAGCAAAGACAACACAGTAAGTCCCTATCTCAAAAAAAGAAAAAGGTAAAAAGAGATGGAATGAATTTTAATAACAGACATTTAAAATACATATCATATACTTAACATGTACTCAATATAAAAGTTTGCTAGGTAGTTTGCATTTTTTTTCCAGACCATCTTCAAAATCTGGTTGCATTTTTCAGTTATGACACATCTCAATCAGGTCTAGCCACATCTCAGGGGCGGCAGAACCAGGTGTATCCAGTAGCTTCACTGGACAGCAGGAGACTGTACAGCAATGACCCGTTTCATTCCTATGTTAGTAATTTCTGTCTTCTTTTTCTTGATCAATCAGGTAGAGACTTAGGAATTTTATTGGTCTTTTCAAAGAACCAGCTTTTGGTGTCATCGACCTTCTCTAGTTTTTCTGTTATAAACTTTCTGAAGGCCAGGGTGGGGGGCAGCTCACACTTGTAATCCCAGCACTAGGAGGCTGAGGCAGACTGAGTACCTGAGCTCAGGATTTCAAGAGGAACCTGAGCAAGAGGGAGACCCTGTCTCTACTTGAGAGGCTAAGACAGGAGGATTTCCTGAGCCCAAGAGTTTGAGGTTGCTGTGAGCTTTGGCACCAGAGCAAGACGTCTGGAAAAAAAGTTGCAGAATTTTGCTCTTTAATATTTCCCATCTTCTCTTGCTTGGGGTTTAAATTTTCTTTTCTAGTTTACTATACCAGAATCTTAGGTCATATATTTAAAACATTTTTTAAACATAAGCATTTAATGGCATAAAATTCCCTCAAAGCACTGCTTTAGTTAGCTAGATTCTACAAATCCAGCATGACTTTAACTAAAAACCTTAACAAAAAAAACAGAAAATTGTGACAAGGTGGATTATCACATGCACAAAGTCAAATTCATACCAACTGAGTTTTCATCATCTTCTAGGATGTGACTCCGCTGTCTGGGACGACCTGAAGCCATCATGAGGTCGTCATCATCCTCGTCATCATTTATAATCCTCCTGGAGAAAGAGGGGATCTCAACTGCATTGTCATTTAGAAAATCACCAGCATTACTTGTATCATCTCCATCAAAAAGATCATTGTAATCCTTTTCCTCTCTGCTCGATACCTTGAAAAAAATTAATACAAATGTGAAAGTATTAGTGAACTATTTAGAACAACTCACTACTGAAAAGGCAGTCTCTGAACGTGTGCCTGTAAACACTGCCGGCTGAGCAGGCACCCTGAGCGGTGATGGTTAGTAAGTGCATTATGAAGACTGAGTTATACTTGGATATTAGGACTTGGTCTTTATTTCAAATGACTTCTAGTCTGGGGATGGGGCTCGGGTGTAGGGACAGACATGTGAACACACACTGTATGTGCCAAAGGAAAAGGCAAGCTTTTATTCCTCCCAAGTCATTCCTCAGAAGTCACAGTACATGATCGAGTACAAAGTCTCTCATAGTGTAAGATATGCTCTCATTTTCTTTTATTTTGAACAAAATGTGATACATTTGCTTTAAATCATCTCAAAGTGAGGTTTTTTACGCTTATAGAAACAGAGATGGAACCAACCAAAAAAAAGAGGCACAGAAACAACATGGATTTACTCATTGCTTCCTAGAAATATGAACCTACCAGGCAGGAGTTGGGTCACTGCAAACCAACTTTTAAATCACTTTAAAAAGTGAAATCAGGCTGAAGGCAGTAGTGCAGGCCTATTGCCCCAGCCCTTTAGAAGGTCAAGGCAGGGGGGTTCCTTGAGACCAGGAACTGAAGACCCCAGGAAACACAGTGAGAGGCCCACTCTACCAAACTTTCAAAGTAGCTGGATGTGGCAGCATGTGCCTGCAGTCCTAGCTACTCAGGAGGCTGTGTTGGAGAGGAATGGTCAAGCCTAGCAGTTCAAGCTTATAGTAGTTACAATTGTGCCAATGGACTCCAGCCTGGGTGACAAAGTGAGACCCTATCTATAAAAAATAAACAAAATAAAAATTAAGCAGACATTGCAGAGTACACAAATTAATCCTATAGAATGAACGAAAACGGAACAAATCTTAAGCTACAGGGAAACTCAAGAATTTGGTATAATATCCTTTTTTTCTTTTTTTTTTTTGTTTTTTGTTTTTTGAGACAGAGTCTTACTTTATTGTCTTTAATAGAGTGCCGTGGTGTCATAGCTTACAGCAACCTCAAACTCTTGGACTCAAGTGATCCTCATTTCAGCTGCCCAAGTAGCTGGGACTATAGGCACCCGACACATGCCCAGCTATTTTAGAGACAGGGTCTTGCTCTTGATCAGGCTGGTTTTGAACTCCTAAGCTCAAGCAATCCACTCACCTTAGCCTCCCAGAGTGCTAGGATTCCAGGTATACATTACTGCACCTAGCCCTTGGTATAATATTCTAATGAGAATACCATTAGTGGATTTAAAAAGACTATGTCACAAATCTTTTTATTTCTTTCTTTTTAGACATAAAATTTTAAAATTTTTGGTAGAGAGGGGCTCTCCTTATGTTGCCCAGACTGGTCAACTCCTGGCCTGCCCCAGATAATCCTTCTGCCTCACTCTCCCAAGTTCTGGGGTTATAGATGTGAGCCTCTGCACCAGGCCAGAAACCTTTCAAATGGAAGTAAACATCATTCTGCTCTGAAAAACTGACGTCAATAAAATGAGAGACAACCTAAAGAGTACCTCTACATTCATACATTTAAACATGATTTGATATGTATAATTAAATTAATAAGTAAATGCTAGAATAACTAACTAAATCTATATTCCTAAAAGTTTATGTACTCGAGTTATTGGAATTTTTTCATAGGAAAATTTAATTTTTGCTTTATATTTATGGTGAGGGACATAAAAGGTTAACAGTTGTGAAAATGTACTATGAAGCGTGAAAGGAAAAAGGAAGAGAGTGATCTCTTCTAGACAAATGGGTCAAAGATTTTCTAAGAGGTGACAACCTTTCAACACAGCTCCCAACTTACATCTCCGCAGGGGAAATCTTTCCAGCTATTTTAGTTGTTTCTTTGATACTTTCCTTCATACTTGTAAACAATATTCTAGCACTATTTCTTCTTTAGTTTTCACTTTTAATCATTATCTGTTTGATAGATCCTATTAACTTCTGTCTATGGAAGCTGAGAACCAGGTGCCCTTTCACAGCTGCTCACATCCCCATGCGTGCACACTTGCTATCATCCCCCAGGCCTTGCAATATGGACGTCCTCACTTTGGTTCCAGCAATATACATCACTTAGGCTATTAGGATCATGTGAATGCTATTCACAGCTGAATACAAATTATAGCCCATATTTATTAAGTGTTGTTTTAATCATACGTAATGCACTTAATCCTCACAATAACCCTAAGCTGTTGGCACTATTTCTTTTTTTTGTTGTTGTTTGTTTGTTTTTGATACAAGTCTCAAGCTGTCACCCTGGGTAGAGTGCTCTGGTGTCATAGCTCACAGCAGCTTCCAACTCTTGCCTCAGTTTTTCTATTATTAGTAGAGATGGGGTCTTGCTCTTGCTCAGGCTGGTCTCAAGCACATGCACTCCAGCAATCCACCCGCCTTAGCCTCCCAGAGTACTAGGATTACAGGCGTGAGCCACCGTGCCTGGCCGTTGGCACTATTTCCATCCTCACTTCACACAGTATGTTATGATCACTTTTCCTCTCTTTTAAAACGTTTTGTTTTCCCTGGAGCTAAGAATCACTTTCTTTAGATCTTTTCTTTTGGACAGATTCCCCAAAGACGATTCTTCCAATATCCTGAATAAAAGTGTAAGACTGACAATGTCATGGGAGCCAAGTAAAAGCAAGTTGGGAATTTCAACACCCAAGAATGGACACTTTATTTCAATCCCATTTTCAGTACAGTATGCCCCTTACCCAACTCCATTCAACTGTACCTACTATCCCTTGTCCAAGGACAGTCTTTGTTGTGCTTTTGCTAGAAAACAAATCTCCAACATTCTGCCAAATGTTATGTGTGGAGAGGGTAAGGCTGTCACCTTGTTATGCACACCCGTGTTGAGTCTTGAGGGATCTCTTGCTCTTTAAATCGACCCCCCATTTTCAGCCCACTTTTAGAAGTACCTAGTGCTACCAAGTTCCCTATCTTTGGAGATTCAGTCAGGTAAACTGAGTAGATCCTAACATTCTCCCAACCTGTCACAGGCTTAAGACTTTACTTTTTGAGATGCCAAAGTTAGTTTCTAAGAATCCTTTTACTTCTAGGATCCAAAATTTTATTATCAATATTTAAAATTTTTGGCTGGGCACAGTGGCTCATGCTTGTACTCTTAGCACTCTAGGAGGCCAAGGTGGGTGGATTGCTTGAGCTCATGAGTTCAAGACCAGCCTGAGCAAAAAGCAAGACCCTATCTCTACTAAAAGTAGAAAAAAGCTGAGATAAGAGGATTGTCTGAGCCCAAGAGTTGAAGGTCACCCTGAGCTATGACACCACGGCACTCTACCCAGGGTGACAGCTTGAGACTCTGTCTCAAAAAAGAAATTATACTTGTTTTTACCTTAAGGATGCATTTAAAAAAACTCCTCTAATATAGTTTGAATGGGGGTTTCAAAGAGGAGCAGAGATAAGACACATGTTGTAAGTCCGCAATCTTTTTTTTACTTTTAGGCTAGTCCAGTGAAGCAGCGGGTGTGGAGAAAGAACAAAGGAATCTGAACTGGTTGTAATCAGTTACAAACACCACTGCACTCCGCCCAGCAAAGTCTATAGCCTTCAAGTGGAGGTCTAAACTAAGACTTGAAGTATGAACAGATACATCTGCCAGGCAGAGTGAATAATGAACGAAAGCAAAGTGTACAAACAAGCTGGACTGTTTAAGGTAATTCAGTAAGCTGTGTGACTAAGCAGATCCACTGTATGGGTAGCTCTAAGAGCTCAAGCTAATTCAGAGCAGAAGAAATTTACAGGCCAAACTGAAACTTAACACACTTACTAATGCTAAGCTTTAGCTATAAAACATTTACCTAACAATTTCAAAAACACCAGGATACAAAGACAGTATTTCAGTATAGGATATATATCCCTTCTATATATATATATATGGGATATTTCTTAGTAAAATATGTTTAAGAAACATTAAACAAGTTAAAACACATTTATTTCCTACAGATCATTACCAAGCATTTAATACAGTAAAATAAATTGTTATTTTCAAGAAAGGCAGTTTGGATGTCTTCCAAAGCTGTGTTACCATGGGAAGATGGTGATGGACGGTTTCCCCACCTGACTCCTTACCTTGCTGCCTGGTGTCCTGCCGGGGGGGCTACAAACATTCTCCAGGAGCCCCAGACTGCCTTGTGCATCAGTGTAAGATATTTGCCTGCAAGTAGGATGCCAGGCCAGGCCACAAATTGCATAACCTTTTTCATTTTTCACCCTAAAAATTAAAAAGTTGGTTCTTAAAATACTGTCAAGAAAAATACAAACTGTATATTCCTTTAGGTAAATTTTTATTAGAAAAGGTTAAATGACTTTTGGCAATCTAATAGCCATGTATTTTTATCCCAACAATCTAATAATTGCAAATTTAAAATGTTTCATAGTAAAATGAGAAAAACCTAATAAAAACAAGCAAAGATGAGACAAAAGATATACTAAAACATACCTTTCCACGCAGTCTTTGGTTTCAATATTCCATACTAAAATTAAGCCATTAATACTACCTGCAGCTAAATATTGCCCACAGGGAGACCAGGTAACTATATTGAGGGTCTAAAAGAAAAACAATTAACAAATAATAATTTGGTATAATTTGAAATGAAATATTTCTTTTATTACCAAATTCAAATTTTTATGTCCTTATTTTATGGTATTTCTAATTACATGATACACAAATGACAAGACAAAGTTAAACTCTTAGCTTTTAATTTTCTTTTTCTAATAATATTTAACTATTACTAGCACCTATTTCTTTGTTTATTATGAGAATATTATGCTGGCACAATTTTTTTTTTTTCTTTTTGGTGACAGGGTCTCACTCTGTTGTCAGGCTAGAGTGTAGTGACATACTCAGAGCTCAATGCAACCTCAAACTCCTGGGCTCAGGTTCAACTGATCCTCCTGCCACAGCCTCCTGAGTAGCTGGGACTACAGACACAAATTGCTAAGCCCAGCTAACTTTTAAATGTTCTGTAGAGATAGTGTCTCACTATATTGCTAAGGCTGATATGAACTCGTAGTCTCAAGTGATCCTCCTGCTTCAGCCTCCCAAAATGCAGGATTATAGGTGTAAGCACTGCACTTGACCCTGGCACAATTTTAAAAGCAAAATCTAATAGACTTTATTAACCAAGGAAGAAAGCCAATACAAGGCATACTCTTAGCATTTACCATTAAGATGAAGACAACTAGTAAGTGAAGTGAAATTTAGTAATAGTAAACCATTGCTGAACTACTGGGCTTATAGTTCCTAAATTTTAAAAGGGTGTGTGTGTATGTGTGTGTGTGTGTGTGTGTGTGTGTGTTAGAGAGACAGAGAGAGAGGAAGACCAAAAACCTTTCTTGCTCTAAAATTCCAGAGTCTTATAATGATAAGTCTTAGTGAGACTCACTTAACAATAAAGGATAATTACTGATAATTCAAGAATTACTAGTTCTCACTATGCTAAGGTTAAATTTAACTTCTTACAAATTAAAAGATCTTCTTATAAAATGTCACAAAGGAGAAAGCTCAGACAAGACTTAGCAAAGACCTATTCAGTGTCGTTATCAAGCAAATAAGGAAAGGCTGAGCTGGTAGAAGGCAGACACAAGCACAACAATCTGAAATTGCTCTCCACACCCAATAATGATTAATTGCAATGTATTTAGGCAAAGTACGCATTCATATTTCCTATAGTCTATTGAAAGTGTCACTTCTAAACCTACCTGAGATATGAAATTATCTGAAAGATCAAATTGATGACTCCAAGTTTCTCTTCTATACAGCTTAACAGATTTTTCAACAGGAATTGCCAGTAACTATCAGAAAAAAAATTTAACACAAGTTTACATTAAATTGAATTTGAAGAAGAAAAAAAGGCTGAAAATTCATGCAGATAAATTTACAAAACATAAAAGCAAATATTCTTCCCCTCAGAGATAAGGTCTGGCTATATTGCCCAGGCTAACCTTCAACTCCTGGCCTCAAGCAATCCTTCCACCTTAGCCTTCAGAGTAGCTAGGATTACAGGTCTGGCACAAATTTGTAAAAAAGTACTTAAATTTTTGATAAGCAAAAAAATAGATGATAATCACTCCATTGCTTGCACTGAAAAACAAAGAATTTGTAGTTACTTGTTTTTTGTTTTTTTTTTTAGAGACAGGGTCTCACTTTGTTGCCCTCGGTAAAGTGTCATGGGGTCACAGTTCACAGCAACCTCCAGCTCTTGGACTTAGGCGATACTCTTGCCTCAGCCTCCCAAGTGGCTGGGACCACAGGCACCTGCCACAACGCCCAGCTACTTTTTTGTTGCAGTCTGGCCAGGGCGAGGTTTGAACTTGGTACCCTCAGTCTATGGGGCTGGCACCCTACTCACTGAGCCACAGGAACTGCCCTGTTACTTGTGTTTTTAATACTACTTTTTAAGGTGTCTAGGCCCTTTGGATCTAAAAATTCAAAAATCTCATACCTATAATCTAGTAGCACTCTGGGAGGCTGAAGTGGGTTGACTGCCCTGAGCTCACAGGTTTGAGACCAGCCTGAGCAAGAATGAGACCTCATTTCTAAAAACAGCCAGGCGTGTGGCAGGCACCTGTAGTTCCAGCTACTTGGTAGGCTGAGGCAAGAGAATCACTTGAGCCCAAGAGTTGGAGGTTGCTGTGAGATATGATGCCAGGACACTGTCTCAAAAAAAGAAAGAAAAGAAAAATCTCATTCAAAGGATTCTGGCTTGACTGAAGGCATTTTTTAGAAGGCAGTAGAGCCAGAATCCTTTGAATATGTTCAAACTAGATTAGTAGTAAAATTAAAACTGTGTATTCTTTTCATGTTATCAAAAAAAAGTATTAATAGTAACCAGCAGTAAAACTACATTAATTTAAACTTTTAAAGTGATTATATTAATATTTTGTAAGCAAAGGAAAATAAACACTATATTTCCCTAAGTTCAACTATCACTTTATTTCTATTTATTTTATTTATTTTTAGAGACAGGATCTTACTTTGTCACCTGGGGAAGAGTGCGGTGGCATCACAGCTCATAGCAATCTGTCTCTTGGGCTCAAGTGATCCTGTTGCCTCAGCCTCTTGAGTAACTGGGACTATAGGTGCCCACCACAATGCCTGGCTATTTTTAAAGATGGGGTCTCTTGCTTAGGCTGGTCTCAAACGCCTGAGCTTAAGCAATCCACCTGCCTTGGCCTCCCAGAGTGCTAGGATTTTAGGCATGAGCTCCCATATCCTGCCACAACTATCACTTTAATGAAAAATATACACTCTTAAAAGTTTATATGACACAAAAGGGTATATATTGAAAGTCTCCTTCCCACCCCTAAACACTATTTCTATTGCCCACTGGCAAGTGTAAACATAGACTATACAAGAATGCATATGTACATATATACATACATGCACACGAGCACACTCCTACTTTTAAACTAATGAATAGTAGCATCCTATCCACGCCTACTATTCTACAGCTTGATGTCTTTTTCTTAACAATGTATCTTGAAGATTATTCCATACAAAGACATACAGATATACTCATTTTAAAGGTTCAGAAATACCAGAGAAATATTGTATGTCTGTATATAGAAATATACTTTCAGAAATACCACAACTTGGGGGCGCGGCCGCACCTGCGCACCCCGTACGCGTGCGTCTGGGTGGTCGAGAGGTCTCTTGGGGTCTGTCAATGGGCTCCGCAGCCTAACGCCCCTGTCCCTGCCGCCCGTGATCTGTGCCAAGGCCCGCGAGGGGTCACCGCCGAGCTTCCCACCAGCCAGCCCGCCAAAGCTTGGCGGCCATCCCCTCCGGCGGCCATCCCCTCCGGCGGCCACCCATGACTACTACTGGCGCCGCCTGGGCTCAGCTTCCAGCAGCAGCTCCTGTGGGAGCACCGAGCGCCCTAGGGAAGCCATCACCCACCATCCGGGTTTGCCCAAGGCTGACCCGGGTCACTGGTGGGCGAGCTTCTTTTTCAGAAAGTCCACGCTCCCGTTCATGGCCACAGTTGTGGAGTCCCCAGAGCACCCTGAAGCTCCCCAGGCCTCCAGAAACATAACCCCCATGGCCTAGCCCGAGAAGCCATGAGAAAGCAGCCCTGCGGCCAGCCCAGTGCTGGGCCCCCAGCCTGACATGAGCCCTGAGCCACAGCCACCAACTCTGCAACCAGGCTGCAGGACACCAGAGAGAAGATAGTTCTCAGACGGCAGAGGCAGCCAGAGCCCTGGCCTATACTGCCCACGCACACACAGCTTTCCTGGCACCCTGTAACTCTTCACCTTGCACCAAGTGGCAAATAAACTCCAAGCAGCCAGCAACCAAAAAAAAGAAATACCACAATGTATTGAACCAGCTTCCTATAAATGAACATTCATGATCTTCCCAGTCTTTTACTATCACAAATAGTAATGCAACATTTTAATATACATACTCTGCAGTGTGCGTGTATAAATATGCTTATAGGGGCTCTGTGCCCGTAGCACAGTGGTTACAGTGCCAGCCACATATACCAAGGCTGGCGCGTTCGAACCCAGCCCGGACCAGCTAAGTAATGATGATAACTGCAACAGAAAAATAGCCGGGTGTTATGGCAGGCACCTGTGTGTCCTAGCTACTTGGGAGGCTGAGCCACAGAACTGCTTAAGCCCAAGAGTTTGAGGTTGCTGTGAGCTGTGACGCCACAGTACTCTACCGAGGATGACACAGTGAGACTCTGTTTAAAAAAAAAATACATATATATATGCTTATAGAATATATGCCTAGTGCTAGGCCGTCAGTTCCTTATTCTGACAAAAACTGCCAACCCTCTTCTACACAGTATATGATCAAACCTCATCACTGACTATCTCTGATAAAGGAGAACAGGCCATCATTACAGTTTCAATTTGTATTTCTTTTGATATGAAAGGCTGCATACATTATCACGTTTAAAACCCAACCAATCTTTTTGTACTCATGTCTTTGAGTATCGCTCTACTACATTTTTATCAATTTCTAAGAATACTTTGTATATTAAGGAAATTAGCTCTTTCTATCTTTTACAATTAACATTAAAGGCATTACCAGCAGCTCCCCAGCTACAAATGAGATAGGCTTTGTAGGTTTGTTCTTAACTTGAATTTGTATCTAAGTTGGAACATTTACCTATAACAGCCTCCATTTGAGTTGTATGTAAGTCCAATGTTTGCAATGAGGGACTATCTGTATCTTTTATTTCACTACATTTTCTATATTGCTATTGTTTGTATATAAAATTGTTATTGGGGCAGCGCCTGTGGCTCGAGTAGGGCGCTAGCCCCATAGTAGGTGGTGGGTTCAAACCCAGCCCCGGCCAAAAACCACAAAAAAAAAAAAATTGTTATTGACTTTGTCTGTTAATTTTGCTTCCAGCTATCTTACTGAATTTTCTTATTAGTCCTTTTGATTTTCTCCCATAGGTGAGCATTCCATTTGCAAACAATAAACATACCCTTGTTCCTTTCAAACTCTGCATACCTTTCTCTTGTATAACTGTATGGCCCAGTACCTTCAAAATGCTAAGCACTAATGGTGGGAGTGTACCTTACAATACTGTTTTCAGAATTACTCCATTCAGCATGAATGTAAAGAAAAATACAAAATTAATTCATTTATGTAAAATATACACTTCAAAGGGAATCTTTTAAAAGTTGAAATATTTCTTAAACCATTTCAGTATTAATCATTTAGCTTGGGGCTCTAAAATTTATAATCCAAATCAAACAAAAAAATCACAATTAAAAAATATTCTTACATCCGAAGTTGGCAAGGAGTGGAATAAGTAAATAAATGAAGGTTGACAGTCTGTCACTCACCTTCCCGTTTGTCGGCTGCCAAGCGAGTCTGCAGATGGATTTTGCGTTTGTCACATCGTTGCATTTTTGCAGCAGTGGCCAACTAACAACACATGTCTGATTTTTTAAAAAGAAAATTTATTTTCTTTTATGAAAACTCTCCCTGAAAATATATGCAGAACTGAATACATTTAATAGGTGGTCTCTTCAAACTGATATATATTTCAGAAAAAAGCAACTTAATGCACTTTAATTTGATTATAAATAATACCTGATTTACCTAAATTGCTTTAAGTCTTTCAGAACTATGAAGAGTATAATCTTTTTTTTAAGGCCGAGGCGGGTTTAACTCACCACCTCCGGTATATGGGGCCAACACTCTACTCCTTTGAGCCACAGGCCCTGCCCTGAAGAGAATAGTCTTAAATAATTAAGTTAAGAGTACTTCCTATGCAGAATAAGCAACCATACTCAGTGAATGAACACACAAATACAAAAAGCCACATTAAAATCTTAAAACACCTACAAAAACAAAACTTTAAAGGTCTACTAGTAAATATTAAGGGGTCAAAATTGGTCTTTCTAAATAGCTCAAGAATAAGGAGCAGCAGCTGTGGCCACTGAGGCACCTCTGTGAGGGTCAGCCACATTGTCCCTAGAGATGACAAGCTCTCCCTGACTGCTTCAGGAAAACCTGACTGTTCCCTCTGCCACCTGGAGAGTACTTTCCTTCACAGCCCCTTTAAAACGTTTATCAGGCTAAGTTAAAAATCAGTTACATGTGAGGCTATCCAAATGAAGTGTAGCCAATGCTTTATTTCTGTATCCCCAAAAGCTAACACAAGGCCCCCCACATGCCATTTATCTTATAAATATGTAATAACTGAATTCAATGGCTTGATTCACAAAACGTAAAAAATAAAATATATATCTATTATTCCCCTTGTGATTGGGTACAAAAGTCTTCAATGTATTTTCTTTTGTATTAGACTACTGTGGAATTTGATTACAAAAATATTTAAATGCTACATTTACACAAAGAACTCTAAATAAAACAATTATTAATTTGGCCCAATAACACAGTATGTTAACATCCAACACATGATGAAAATTAACAAAAGTTTTAAGTTTAAATTGATGAGTTTACCTGATCTGAAATTTGCCACACCCTGACAGATCCATCACAGCTAGCTGACGCCTGCAGGAATTAAACAATAGATTCTCATAATACTATAACTCATAGAAACTAGTTCAACTGATTAAATCATATAGCTTTTTATCGACTGGGTGAAATTGTCTGCTACCTCTCTTAAAGTTTATTAAACATATTCCAGAAAAACACAAAGAGAGGGAAGTAATAATTACCAGAAAGACGTCCTCAGGATCAAAGGAAAGGCTCAGAACCGGGGCGTCGTGTCCTCTCAGTGTTCTCTGTTGGCTGCTATCTGCCACGTCCACAATTTTGACTAGAAAATCACTAGGAACCACAGAAGTGACACACGTGAGTAAGTGCCAGTACAAAAGCCTCTCTCCCAAAAGCTTTCAACCATGAACTCAAAGTCACAAAAGTAAATGCTATAATTTCTTTCTAGTAACACAAAATTTGGGACCCAAATTTAATAACTTATCTTTTAGTTTTGCCCTACTAATCTTTGAAAACCCAAGATTTCCCATATATTATAATACAAATACTTCCTAAACAGTTCCTTCAGTTACAATGTAAGCTTGTATTACTAATAACAGCCAAGCCATTTTAAAAAGAATCATGACCATTTTACCTCAGCAATTCAACCAATTGTATTTTTTCCTATGACAAGTGTCAAGGGAAACTAAAAATTCTAGTTGTACAGCTCAAAGTCTAATAATTTTTTTTCATTTTTGAGACAGAGTCTCACTCTTTGCCCTGGGTAGAACACCATGGCATCACAGCCACAGCAACCTCAAACTCCTAGGCTCAAGTGATCCTCTTGTTTCAGCCTCCCAAGTAGCTGGGACTACAGGTGCCCACCACAATGCCTGACTATAAAATAATTTGTAAAAATACTGTGTGAAGCTATCTTTTGAGCATTTATTGAATACGCCATCTGGAAAGCAATATATTTCAGTTGTCAAGGAAGTACAAGTACGTCTTCAAAAACTTTTAGCAGGGCTCGGCGCCCATAGTGCAGTGGATAGGGCCCCAGCCACATACACCAGATCTGAAGGGTTTGAACCTGACCAGGGCCTGCTAAACAATGACTACTATAACAAAAAATAACCAGGTGTTGTGGCAGGCACCTGTAGTCCCAGCTACTCGGAAAGCTGAGGCAAGAGAATTGCTTAAGCCCAAGAGTTTGAGGTTGCTGTGAGCTGTGACGCCCTGGCACTCTACTGAGGGCAACGAATTCTGTCTCAAAACAAAAAAACTTGACTAGATAAAAAGGCTTGAACATAAAAATAAAACAACAAAATGAAGGGACAGAGTTCTGAAAATATTACCCTGAAATAAATGAAGAAGGCCTTTTTGTTCTAACATTTTTATTTTCGAATGTCAAAGAGCCTTACCCAGATCCAGCAGCAATTCTAGTGCCATCCACATTGAAGACCACGTGGTTTGCATTTGTAGTGAAGCGAGTCAGTATGCCATCTGGAACGCCTTCAGGGAAAGTGTGGACTTGAACAGAATTATTAGAAACAGCAGTGACCAATTTTCCATTCTACAAGAAAAATAAAAGAAAAAACACTGGCAAAACAAATCTAGATCAACTGGGAATCTCTCCATAGGTAAAAATCCAGGGAAAAAACATTAAAAAACTAACTCATGTCAAGAGAAAAATTATCACTCAATGTACAACTTTCTTGAAATGTCATTAGGAAGAAAAAAGGAATGTTTCATTGCTGGCTTTAGAAAACTTAATTTTTTACCTTTACTAGACATCTTTTAGCCTCTGATTTTTCTTTTACTTCAAGTAAGAAACACATAATTAAATAGTATTTTTATGGACCCCAAGTATAAAAACAAAGGAGACTACAGAGACTTTTCTTTTCTTTTTGAACCCACCAGCCCCAGTGTATGTGACCAGTGCCCTACTCACTGAGCTACGGACGCCACCCTAGAGAGACTTTCAGAGAAAAGACAGCTAGTCTTGAGGAAAGAGGGCGCTAGAAGGCACGGCCACAACAGCGACTATAGTGTTGTCCTGTGTTTCCACAATAAAAATCATTCTATGTCTTTCTGTAGGGTAAAGTCTATGGCAGAGACTGGAGTGATGTGTCTACGAGGCAAGGAATATGGAGGACTGTCACCATTACCAGAACCTAGGACTCCAAGACTCTCCCTCAGAGCTCAGGAAGTCAACTTTGCTGCTCCCTAGAATTCACTTACTGTAAACTAAGTCCTTTACTAGGATTAGCAATATTTTTCATCCTTGCCAATCCTATAGGAAAAAAAAATACCCAATGGTATTTGACTGCTTAATAGAGAGATTTAAGCTTATATTTAATGTATGTTGGTCATTTATGTTTTTCTTCTGGAAATATATTTTCCATTACATATGATCATTTGAAAAAGAGTATCTAAATTATCTAAATACCATCTCAACTACCTTAAATGAGCCTGGTTTAGAAAAAGTATGAATCCCATGGAAAGATTTTTCCCAAATACAATATACTCAAGTTAAAAGTCATCACAAATAAAGAGCTCAGGCTGGGCGTGGCAGCTCACACCTATCATCCCATCACTCAGGGAGCTGGTGGAGGCAAGTGCTTTGCCGGAGCTCAAATGTTCCAGACCAGCCTGAGCAAGAGCTCTATTAAAACAGAAAAACTGGGTGGCGCCTATGGCTCAAAGGGGTAGGGCGCCAGCCCCAGCCAAAAACTGCATTTAAAACAAAAACAAAAACAAAAACAGAAAAACTAGCCAAGTGTGGTGGCAGGCACCTGTATTCCCAACTACTGGGGAGGCTGAAGCAAGAGGATCCCTCAAGCTCAGGAGGTTGCCGTGAGCAACAACCTGCCACAGCCCTCTGCCCAGGGTGACAAGAGTGGAAACTGTTTCAAAAAAAGGCACCAGCCCGTAGCTTAAGCAGCTAAGGCACCAGCCACATATACTGGAGTTGGTGGGTTTGAATCCAGCCCAGGCCCGCCAAACAACAATGACAACTATAACCAAAAATAGCTGGGTACTGTGGCTGGCACCTGTAGTCCCAGCTACTTGGGAGGCTGAGGCAAGAGAATCACTTAAGCCCAAGAATTTGAGGTTGCTGTGAGCAGTGACACTATAGTACTCTACGGAGGATGACATAGTGAGACTCCGTCTCTTAAAAAAAAAAGAAAACCCTATCTGCTTCACACAAAATGTCAGCAACATGGGAAATATGAATGTATATTGAGAAAGTTAATGAAACATTCTTTTTTTCTACAACAATTCTTTCAGTTATCTTTAGTGAATATCTGTTTTATGCGACCATAACAAAATGCCACAGCCTAGGTAATCTATAATGAATAGAAATTTAATGGCTCATGATTGTGGAGGCTTGGAGGTAAAAGATCAAGAGGTCAACACACAGAGAGGGCCTTTGTGTGTCATCCCATCAGACATGGGGAAAGAAAAGGCAAGAGAGAGAGCAAGAGGACCAAACACCCTTTCATAAGGACCTCACTCATGAGGCCAGTGTCCTTACGGCCTAATGGCCCCACTAGGCCTCACCTCCCAACATTTTTATATTCGGGATTGAGTTTCCAACGCATGTATTTTTCTTATTTTTATTTTTTGAGACAGTGTCACTCTGTCACCCTGGGTAGAGTGCTGTGGCATCATCATTGCACTGGCGTCATCATAGCTAATAGCAACCTCAAACTTCTGAACCCATGTGTTCCTTCTGCCTCAGTCTCTTGAGTAGCTGGGACTATAGGTCCTTGCCACCATACCTGGCTAATTTTTTCTATTTTTAGCAGAGAAGAGGTCTCGTTTTGCTCAGGCTGGTCTGGAACTCCTGATCTGGAGCAATCCTCCCACTTTGGCCTCCCAGAGTGCTAGGACTAAAGGCGTAAGCCACCACGCCGGGCCTTTAACATAAGTTTGTGGGGGGTCACATTCAAGCTCACCTGTAGTGAGCTTACAGGTGTAAACCACCATGTCAGGGCTCTAACATATGCTTTTGGGGGGCACATTCAAATCGTAGTGAGATAAAAACACCGCTAAGATACCCCACAAAGGAAAAAAAGGAGAATTTAAATGTTTCTTAAAAGTATAAATTTCTCAAATATATTTAAATTGGTTCACCACTAATGCCCATTAAGCACCTTTTTTTTTCTTTTGAGACAGAGTCTTACTCTGTTGCCCAGGTTAGAATGTGGTGACATCAACCTAGCTCACAGCAACCTCCAACTCCTGGGCTCAAGTGATCTTCCTGTTTAGTCTCCCAAGTAGCTGGGACTACAGCACCTGGCTAGGTTTTCTATCTTTAGGAGAGATGGGATCTCCCTCTTGCTCATGCTGATATTCAACTCCTGAGCTCTAGTGATCCTCCCACCCTGGCCTTCCAGAGTGCTCGGATACAAGCATGAGCATGAGCCACTGGACAGTCTCCATTAATCACTTTTTTTTTTTTTTTTGCAGTTTTTGGCTGGGGCTGGGTTTGAACCGGCCACCTCCGGCGTATGGGACCAGTGCCCTACTCCTCTGAGCCACAGGTGCTGCCTTCCATTAATCACTTTTAATAAACCATTCAAAGTTTACCTCTGAAAACTGTGGGCAGCAATAGCATTATTGTATATTTTAAAATATCATTTCATAAGAGAAACAAAAATGTATGTCTATATTCAAAACTTCCATATAAGTATTTTTCACCCAAGCATAAAAATTACATGGCAGGATCACGTCCAATGCAGTGGCACAATTGTTCTACTACCTTCAAGGCACATGAATATGCTTTCTCTCCAACGTTAATGGACTTAGGGTCGTCATCATCTAAGTCCTCCCAAATCCTCACATCGCCATCACTTCCACAAGTCACAATATAACTGTAAAGGAAACACACACATTAAAACGTTACCTGGTTTCAAGCCTATTAACTTTTCTACAATGCTACCTTTATATTTATCATTTTTTAATGAAATCAAAGCATCACCCATTATTTTTTCTCATTTTATACACATAAACCTCAATAACAAAGACTGCTAATGCCTATTCTGTAAAATAAAAGGCGAGTTTAATACTCTTCACAGTTCATTCTTGGCATAAAATTATTTATTTGGAATAATGTAAGATTGAGTGTGTTCTTTCTGTAACAGCAAGAACCATGTATACCTTGCTCACCACTATATCCTTAACATCAAACGATCTCTGACCCAGAAACCTTAATAAGTATTTATTGAATAAGCAAATGGATGGATGAGCTCAATTATCAAAAAGTGACAATTCAAATGGATGTCTACATCTGTCATTCCTTGCTTTAAACTTCTCATCTTCCAAGGGCTTTTATTCATTTAGTCTGTGTCCTAACTAGATACATACAAAAAAGCAAGTAAAAATACAAAATATAACATACATAGTAAAATACAAAAATAATATATGGTAAATGGCAAAAAACAAGCCACATAAAGAACTGCCAATGTTCAGAAGGATAGGATTAATTCCCACCTATTCGTGAATGTACACTGGGAAGCCAAAGAACAAACAAGACTGAATATGTGAGACTGGTGACAGCAACAGTTCCAAACAGGAAATCAGCTGAAATAGGAAGTTAGTAAGGCCTGAGGAACCTGCCTGCAACAGACACTCCAGCAAGAGACAAGAAAATTAGCACTGGGGTCCTCCTGTTCAGGATCATCTCCACAGTGGAGTTCTACTGCCTTCTACAAGAGACAGCAAGACCACAGGTCGGTTTGCCTAGGATACTCCTAGTTTATACATCCACTGGTTTAGCATTTGTCCTGGATTTTTCTTTTCTTTTCTTTTCTTTTTTTTTTGAGACAGAGCCTCAAGCTGTCCCCCTGGGTAGAGTGCCATGGCATCACAGCTCACAGCAACCTCCAACTCGAGGGCTCAAGTGAGTCTCCTGCCTCCGCCTCCCAAGTAGCTGGGACCACAGGCGCCTGCCACAACGCCCGGCTATTTTTTGGTTGCAGCCATCATTGATGTTTGGCAGGCCCAGGCTGGATTCAAACCCGCCACCTTAAGTGTATGTGGCTGGCACCTTAGCCACTTGAGCCACAGGCGCCGAGCCATGTCCTGGATTTTTCATTTTAAAATACTTTAGTATCAGATGCGCTGAAATTGGCTGGACGGGTTTGGCAGATCTCTTCTTTGCACATCCAGTTCCTGCCATGGTCGTGTTCAGTAGTGCAACACACACGTGTCTCACTTAACACAGCCAGGTGCATGTGATTAATTGACATATTTAACAAATGGTTAAATATGAAAAATGACCAATGATACCCTAGCTGCCCTTTTCTAATCCCCTACTCCTTTTTTTGAGACAGTCTTACTCTGTCATCCTAGCTCACTACAACCTCAAACTCCTGGGCTCAAGTGATCCTCCTACCTCAGCTTCCCAAGTAGCTGTGCCAGCATGATTCTCTGTTTTGTGGCTCAGCGCCTGTAGCATAGTGGTTACAGTGCCAGCCACGTGCACCAAGGCAGGTGGGTTTGAACCCAGCCTAGGGCCAGCTAAACGACAACTGCAACAACAAAAAATAGCCAGCTGTCATGGCAGGCACCTGTAGTCCCAGCTACTTCAGAGGCTGAGGCAAGAGAACTGCTTAAGCCCAAGAGTTGGACGTTGCTGTGAGCTGTGATGCCACCACACTCTACCAAGGGTGACATAGTGAAACTCTGTCTCAAAAAAAAAAAAAAAGAATATATTTTGTTCTATGTTTAGTAGAGAGGTGTCTCCCCCTCTTGCTCAGGCTAGTCTTAAACTCCTGAGCTCAAGAGATCCTTCTACCTCTGCCTTCCTCTGCTAGGATACAAGAGTAAGCAAGCCACTTAGCTGGAGCTTCAACTCTTTTTTTTTACCCAAACAAAAGATCTCACATTTTTATTACTGAACCAGCTCATTAGTAAGGAGCATATAAACAAAGCAAAAACTTATTTGCCTAATGAGGCATGACCAACTGTTCAACTGATGACATTTTCGGCTTGATGAAATGACGGTGACCTTGATATTGCATGAATCTGTGCCATCTCCTGTGTGATTCCTCATGGACCCAGCTGGGTTCTTCTCCAGTGTCTCCTCTTCCAGTTGTACCTGATTTTATTACCAGTTTTCATTCAAATCCACTGGGAAATGGAACAGTTTTGTTTTGGTTTCTTGGCCAGAAATTGCTTGATTCTGAAAGTCTTGTGAGAGGACATGGAAACAAATGGAATTAATCACATGCACCTGGCTGGCGGAGACAGGGAGACCAGGAGCCTCCAGCTCTTTCTTCATGCAATTAACAAACCCTTTCAAGGATAACACGGGAGGCATTTACTGGTAAAAACCAAACTGAATTCAGACATGAACCCCTAGGGACAGCTACTTCTTTCAGGCTCCAGCAGTGATAGGAGAAGTGCTTCATGGTGCTGCTCCTACTGACCACTTGGTCCATCGGCGGGTGCATGAGGGAGATGTACAAAGTTGCAGAAGCCAGGTGGCGGGGCCTGTGGGAAGCTACTGTGAAATTAATGAGAAATATAGGCAAAAACAAAGTTAAGCAATTCTTTGAAGAACTTAAGTAGTCTGAACATTCTTTCTAAGTGGTTTTGTCACTTACTATATCAAATAACTAACTAAATGTTAATTTTATTGTTTGGCTATGCTTTTCACATTTGTGGGGAAAAAAACAGTAACACCCATTCAGTAGCAATGAGCTAAAAAATATATACATATATCAAGTACCCATTTAATAAAAAACTAAGTACTGGCTCGGCGCCCGTAGCACAGTGATTATGGTGCCCGCCACATGCACCGAGGCTGGGGGGTTTGAACCCAGCCCAAGCCAGCTAAACAATAATGACAACTGCAACAACAAAAAAAATAGCCAAGCGTTGTGGCAGGCACCTGTATTCCCAGCTACTTGGGAGGCTGAGGCAAGAGAATCACTTAAGCTTGAGAGTCTGAGGTTGCTGTGAGCTGTGAGCCACGGCACTCTACCCAGGGCAACAGCTTGAGACTCTATCTCAAGAAAAAGAAAATAGCCAGGTGTTAATAGGCCAGCGTTGAGGTAGCGCCTGTATTCCCAGCTACTCAGAGCCTGAGGCAAGAGTATCACTTGAGCCCAAGAGTTTGAGGTTGCTGTGAGCTGTGACACCATGGCACTCTACCAAGGGGTGACATAGTGAGACTCTGTCTCAAAAAAAAAAGAAACCTAAGTACTAAATTTCTGCTTTTTAGGAAAATTGATAATGAGTATAACTTGAACAGAGTGTTAGTTGATGTTTACTGTGGGGCTACAGTGGTAACACCAACCACAGGAAATCAGAAGATGGAAAATTCCTGAAGAAGTGTATATAAAAGTAGACACTCAGAACTTTCTGAAGTAACGGAAATGGCCTAGGTCCAGTACTGAGCAACTGAAATATGGCTACTGTAACCGAGGAACTGAATTTTTCATTTAGTTAATTCTAGTTAATTTAAATCTACATAGCTCCATGTGGTCAGTAGTTAGTGATTTAGACAATGCAGCACTAAAACAAATATCAGTTGTTTCAAACTATTTTGCTCATTTTTCCTTCCAAGTTTTCTACTACAAATATAAAAAGTAACTTAATGTGTTGTATCAATTAGTATAAGAACTTATCATTAACAGCAGTTAAATGATACTGATGTTAGATCATTGTCATCCAGGGTTTTTAAGTAGAAAATTAGTCAGATTAATTCCCATAACGGTCTAATTTTCCCTTCAGTTCATAAAAACAAAGTAAAGCTTCTGGAATTTCATTCTGTTGAAAGTGAAACATCTGACATTCATGTAAAAATTTTGATGCTGAAGATCAAATTCTCGATTTTTAGCAATGATACAAATTTTGGTAGAGCACAGTAACACAAGAAAAAAAATGAATGTTCTTGACTATATTAAGAAATCTATGAATCACGTTAAGTACTTCAAATTTTAATTTGCGATTGTGCCCAAACGAGCTGTGAGGTAAGAATGAAAAGAAGCCATACATACCAAATTTTCAGATAATTTTATTTATATTCAGAATAATTGAACAAAACTTTTGTAACAAGCTGATGTTAAAAACACAAAAATACTAGCATTGCAGGATGTGCTTTCATCTTCTGACCATCATCAGATTTTTAAAATCTTTGAGGCTTTGAAGTTATTTTATAAAACAATCCAAGTGTCCTATAATAATGGTATTATCATATCATTAGAAGTAAGTCCTCTAACTCACAGTTACATTTAGTTCAAAACAGTAAGAAATCTATCTTCATTCAAAGCATTCAACTTAAGCCTTTGAAGCTTTTAGTGAAATGCAATTAAGGAAAATAAACCTTATGTGCAGTAATACACTGAAATTTCTCCCTATAAAAACAAGTATGAATTGAATAAATTGTACATGAAAAGCTGAAATGGTGAATGATTTAATTGTGAAATTTTATAATTGCACTTTGGAATTATACTGACTTGTAGGAAGAATTTTTTGACAGAACTCCTATCTTTAATTGTATACATTTATGTTGTGTACCAAAATGAAATAACGTAGGTTTAAAATCTGTTAAACATTCAAAAGAATCATAGACAGCTCGATAAATTTTATCTTTAAAAATACTGAAGGCTCAGCACCTGTGGCTCAATCGGCTAGGGCGCCAGCCACGTACACCTAGGGTGGCAGGTTTGAATCCTCGGCCCGGGCCCGCCAAGCAACAATGACGGCTGCAACCAAAAAATGGCCGGGCGTTGTGGCGGGCGCCTGTGGTCCCAGCTGCTTGGGAGGCGGAGGCAGGAGACTCACTTGAGCCCAGGAGTTGGAGGTTGCTGTGAGCTGCGATGCCATGGCACTCTACCCGGGGGGACAGCTTGAGGCTCCATCTCAAATAAATAAATAAATAAATAAATAAAAATACTGAAGACTCAGCACCTGTGGCTCAAGCAGTTAAGGCGCCAGCCACATACACCTGAGCTGGCAGGTTTGCATCTAGCCCAACCCGCAAAACAATGGCTGCAACCAAAAAAGAGACGGGCGTAGTGGTGGGTGCCTGTAGTCCCAGCTGCTTAGGAGGCGGAGGCAGGAGAATCGCTTGAGCCCAGGAATTGAAGGTTGCTGTGAGCTGTGATGCCACAGCACTCTACCTAGGGCGACAGCTTGAGGCTCTGTCTCAAAAAAAA
>CAUYQV010183938.1:0-21033 GCA_963574575.1 Galagoides demidoff
CTTTCTTTCTTTTTTTTTTTTTTTTTGAGACGGAGCCTCAAGCTATCCCCCTGGGTAGAGTGCCATGGCATCACAGCTCATAGCAACCTCCAACTCCTGGGCTCAAGCGAGTCTCCTGCCCCTCAGCCTCCCAGGTAGCTGGGACCACAGGCGCCTGCCACAACGCCCGGCCATTTTTTGGTTGCAGCCATCATTGTTGTTTTGGCGGCCTGGGCTGGGGATTCGAACCCACCACCTTAGGTATACGTGGCTGGCGCCTTAGCAGATTGAGCCAGAGGTGCCGAGCCAATAGGACTTTCTCTTCCTAAGTTAGGATTATTTTAAGTATGAAAAGTGCTCATTATGAATTTGCCTAGTTCTCTTTCCTCATGTTTTACTGTTGTCAATAGAAATGGGAGGTTATTGACAGTGATTATGGAGAAAAACTATCTTAGTTTTAATATTTGGTAATGTAAAGATACTGTGAGGTAAGCAATTTCAACAGCACATTAATTGGGGCTTGATACTCTTTGGCCACAAAGATGAATGAAACTGCTATCATTGAAGTACACAGAATTTAAAATGTATATTTTCTTGGCATGCATAAATTAGGGTTTAATGGTACTTCACTGCTTGTGTTAGTAGCAGAAAAATACGTTGTATAAGAACAATGTGAATAAATAGCCTGTTAATGAGTAAACAAGGTTTTAGGGACTTGGTAGTCTTACTTCCGTCAGATTTAGAATTTTTCCAAGAGAGTCAAAAAGATTAGAAAGTGGTGTAGAACAATTTTTAAGTGGGACAAATGTTTTTTTGCACTTGTTACAGAGAATAGTTGAGTAGAAGAAATTAATAGTAACTGCCAATTTATGTGTTCATCTCTTTACCCAACCTGATCTTCATACTTTTCCAGTTTGGGGTTTCTTGTGCTCTCCTTTGATTCACCCCCTACCCCCCACTCTGGGGAGGGATTATGATAGTTAATTCATGTTAAAGAAGTGTGTAGAGAAATGTGTATAAACTGTAAAATCTAGGTAAATGGTAGGCTACTCTTCTAGAGGCTAGGCATTCTTCAGATAAACTCTAAGAAAGCTTTTCCAAGTGGAGTTGCTCATACACTAGTAAGACCCAAGAAACAACAGGTTATTTTTCCTTTTCATTCCACAGTCACCCATACCCACTTAAATCAAGCATTTTAGCACAGGCTACTGAAGCAGGGATTTTGCTATCCATTTTCTTGACATGAGACAGGAGTAGAAAATAACTTGTGTGGCATACTGAGTTAAAAGGATGGTCAACTTTTCCAGGCCATACCCAGTCACTGTGTGGTTTGAAGTGCCTCTACCTGACTGACTTGCAGAGGAGCCAACATAACAAACACTTTTGGAATGCTCTGCTCTAAACTTCTTGCCTTATCTTTATCTTGTGTGTATTTCAAGTCTGTTCAGGACTTAATTGCTACAGAGTTTTGTTGCCTTTTGTCCATTTACTGTTTAGCTTTGTCAGTTTGCAAAGTGATGTTACCTTGAGCAAAGTCATTCTAAGGATGATAGTTTTTTGTCTGTGTGTGGGCTTGATCCCTAGAAGTTTGAAATTTTCCCATGAAAGTAGCATCTTCTAGAACTTACCTGTTCAGAACCGTATCCACTAGACAGGTGGTTATTTGAAGTTAATAAACTAGAACTAAGTAAAATTTGAAATTCTGTTCTTCAGTTACATAAGCTCCACATTTTCAGGTGCAGCTATTGGCTGTTTTATCACAGAAAGTTGTATTGGGCAGCAAAGCTCTAAGATAATTGTGAAGTAGCATCGGCTGTAATAATTTCAAAACATCTGTTAATAAGAATCATACGTACACACATTCTTTGTTCTTTCTCCTTAGATCTATTTTTAAAAATCTGTTTCTTAATTGTAAGGGCTTTTTGGTTTTATGTTTTCACTGAATCTAGTTGCCTATAATTCTTAGGCAGTAGTCCTTAACAATGATAGGTTGTATAGACTGAAATATTTATTAGCTTTGTGTTGACTTTAGATTACTTTTTATCTACTTCTTGCTCATCACTCCCAAGGATCCTCTGATACCCAGTTTGTAAAGAGTTCCTGAATATGTATGGCTATCTTTACAGCTCATTATCTAGGCTGAGTATGATGAACCTGTTACATTTGGCATGACAAGTAGGATGGGTTATCCTAGTATGTTCAAATGTAATAAAGCAATCCCCAGATAAACAATCCTCACAACAAGAGATGTTGTTTATTCTAAATTTGCAAAACACAATAGAAAAAGGAGCAAAAGATTTGAAAACAACCTAGCAGATGCATTCCCAGCTGTGTGTGCTAGACTTTTTGTACCTGGTACCTACTTAAACTGTCAGTCAGCAGAATAGGGTCATTGAGCAAAGTCAATCTGAGGATGATAGTTTTCTTTGTCTGTGATGTGTGTGGGCTTAATCCCTAGAAGTTTGAAGTTTTCCATGAAAGTAGCATCGTCTGGAACTTAATTGTTGAGAATAGTATCCACTGTTAATCTCTTGTACCAGAAGGTAAAGTAGCATGCTAACAAACACTGTTTTAGGGTTACACAGAAGAATAAAACTGGATTAGAAAGTTCTAAACATTGTAAGGGAGATGTTTCCATCAACACCTGGGAGAACTATTATACAGGAGCCTCTGAGGTACTGAATCAAATTTCTTAACAGCCTACCTAATCTGGTCTTGGCTGTAATAATTGTACTGAGCATATGTTTTATACATGGGAGGGAGGGGTAGTGGCAGGTGGGAAATGAGATCTGTTGTAAGCTAAACCAAAATAGTGTCTTTCTTTAAAGGGTTACTCCCTATGCTGCATTGAAACCAAGAGATCTAGAAAACACAAAATTAATCTGGTTATGTACTTCATGCTGTATTAAATAATTTAGTGTTATCACATCTTAATTGCCAAAAGGGATTCAAATATGTTACTTGTGTATGAGTACACACTTTCTCCAGAAAAAAATTTAGTCTTCACATTGAGTGGTCAAGACTCATTTGTAAGGGAGTCTTAATTGTATACATCAAAAGTAATATTGCTATGAAAATTTTGTATTTTGTTTTCTCATTAGGATATATTTTGGCATTTATTGTGAGGCACTTAATTGGGCATCCTTCACATAAGTACTTCAAACTTGAGTTGTTGGGCTTTTCTTTTTAGGGGGTTCCTCCCCACACCCTTATATGTATCTTGTTTATTCTTGGTCTTCTCTTTTAAAATAATTCTTCAGTATTTAATTTTAGTGGTCTTGCTAGGGTTAGTTTTTGGGTTTTTTCCCAACTTCATCACCTGAAAAGTAAGTTTAAGGGTGTTTGTCATAATTATTGGCTTGCCAGTTAAACAAGCCCTGTGCTGATTATCCTGAGTACTTGATGTAGGCTTCTCAAGCCTACATCACTTATTTGGGGGCCCAATGTAGCAAAACTTTAGATGATCCTAAGATCACCCAGTTTATTTGAACTCCTTTTTTTTTTTCTAAAGAGACAGAATCTCACTTTGTCTTACCTTCAGTAGAATGCCAACACGTCACACAGCTCACAGCAACCTCCAACTCCCGGGCTTAGGCCATTCTCCTGCCTCAGCTTCCCAAGTAGCTGGGACCACAAAGCCCAGCTATTTTTTTCTTATAGTTTGGCTAGGGCTGGGTTTGAACCTGCCACCCTCTATATATAGGGCTGGTGCCCTACCCACTGAGCCACAGGCGCCGCCCTGGAACTCCTTTTTTTTTTTTTTAGTGGTTGAGACCTGCTTTAGACCTCACATTGATAGTGAGGTCTTGAGTCATCCTTTAGAATCCTCTTCTAGTGCTTCTGGTCAATTACTGTTAAAGGTATTCCGTGTGGTAAGTAATATTTTCTTTCTATTGTAGATAGAATACAGAGGAGACTTAGAACAGCGTTGTCTGTTTTTTGTTTTTTTTTTTTTTTGAGACAGAGCCTCAAGCTATCCCCCTGGGTAGAGTGCCATGGCATCACAGATATAGCAACCTCCAACTCCTGGGCTCAAGCGAGTCTCCTGCCTCCGCCTCCCAAGTAGCTGGGACCACAGGCGCCTGCCACAACGCCTGGCCATTTTTTGGTTGCAGCCATCATTGTTGTTTGGCAGGCCCAGGCTAGGGATTCGAACCCGCCACCTTAGGTGTACGTGGCTGGCGCCTTAGCCAGCATTGTCTGTTTTTAAAGCTGTGAGCTGAATGCTAAGTCATCAAATGCCTGTGTAAGAGTAAAGGCAGAAATGCCCTTAGGCATCTTCAGAGGTTACTAGTAATAGTGGAAATTTCAAAATATCTAATGTTCTCATTTTTAATGAGTAAAATCTCCTTTTAGGAAAGTGCTTGATATGTTAAGGTTAGGTTTCCTGCTTAGGTGTCTCTGAAACAGTGCTCTCAACCTTTCAGCTCTCCCTATTCTGCTTCCAGGGAGGTCTCCACTTCAGAAATCCAAGACTCATATTCATCCTGCTTGGTGTCAAGTGGTCTGTTGCTGCCAGGATTATCTTGTGATTATTTGAGAAATCTTTCAGTTTCTTCTGAAGTACAGTCAACTGTAGAAGCCTTTGTAGCAGGTGTGTAACAAGGCAAGTGCCCAGCTGCTGCAGCCACTACTCTTGGAGCTACCCTCTCAATGAACTTGAGGACTCAGCAGCCTCATGAAAGGCTCCAGGGAGTAGCATGTGGTGGTTCTTTGGAGTCTTTTCTTTCTTTTGGCAGTATTGTCAAAAAACACCAATGTGAAGGTGTACATAAAAAAATGTTATCCTTTCTTTTCTTCCCATCTATGAGTCTAAGAGGAAATTACTTAATAATAAAAGTAGCATTGTTATAGCTACTGTGTTAGTGTAAAGTAACCCAAACATTCTCTCTTCCATATACTAACATGTTTGGTTGTGAAAATTATGTGAGCACCTGAGTAGAGAGCACTTTCTCTTGCCTTTTTTTTTTTTTTCCCCTGAGACAGAGCCTCAAGCTGTCACCCTGGGTAGAGTGCTGTGGCATCACAGCTCACAGCAACCTTCAACTCCTGGGCTTAAGTGATTCTTTTGCCTCGGCCTCCCAAGTAGCTGGGACTACAGGCGCCTGCCACAACACTGGCTATTTTTTGTTTGTAGTTGTCACTGTTGTTGGCAGGCCCAGCCTAGATTTGAACTCACCAGCTCTGGTGTAGGTGCCTTAGCCGCTGGAGCTACAGGCGCTGAGCCTCTCTTGCCTATTGATGCCAATAAACATCAGAGGTTTTAAGCATTTTTGATGAAGAGATTATAAGATTTACTCAGAGTAGACTTTTTAAAAATTTTTTGTATCACTTGGTGACCCAAGCTGGGGTGCAGTGGCGCAGTCATAACTCACTGGATTCAGGTGATCCTCCTGAGTAGTGAGGAGTAGCTAGGAGGACTACAGGCATTCGCTATCATACTCAGCTAATTTTTTAATTTTTTGGGGTCTTCCTACGTTGCCCAGGCTGGTCTCGAACTTTTCGCCTCAAGCCATCCTCATGCCTTGGCCTCCCAAGGCCACTGGTATTATAGGTGTGAGCCACCACACCCAGCCTAGAGTAGATTTTTAAAAGTTTAATGTAACTAATTCAAAGTTCACCAGCACCAGACTATAGTATATAGTAGTCTATAATGTGTTGGAGTGAGTAATCAGTCCCATTAATGATATGTAAGCCAGAAAAGGTAGTGTAGTTATCTGTTGGGAATTATTATTCCCACCCAAAATTGCAGGTAGGTTTGATATATCCACTTGGTTTGAGTTTGCATTCTTAGCGAAGAGGTTGGAGAGTTCCTAGAAAGAGTCTCTATGGTGTTTAAAATTGAGGTGTATTAACTTAGCAAATCTGGCACGAGGTATGAACTATGTTCATCCCTAAAACTTGCACACTTTACTTTCATGCTGGCTCCCTAGAACGTGCTGTGTCTCAGATTTTTTATTCTTGCTAATTAACTTTAATAACTCTTAAAAACATTTCAGCAAACATTTTTTTGCTTAGTGTTTTAAGTAAGGCAAAAATTTCAGACTATAAACCTTTTTGTAACAGTGGAGTTATATTTTTGTTGACATATGAAGAAAATTCCAAGCAAGGAGTAGGAAAGACAGTCTGCCTACCATCACCCACCTATTTTATTATGCCTTTTCAGTTGTTGGGAATATTGGACTTCCAAGTAACATTTCATTTGAACGAAGAGTTTGTTGACTTAAAGTATATTAGAAAACCTGTCTCTTAGCTGGTCATGCTGAAGCAGGAGGATTGCATAAGACTAGAGGTTCAAGACCAGTCTGAAGAACATAAGTGAGACCCTGTCTGTATAAAAATTAAATGGGCACAGTAGCATGTGCCTGTAGTCTCAGCTACTTGGGAGGCTGAGGAAAGAGGATGGCTTGAGCCAAGGAGTTTAGGGTTGCAGTGAGCTGTGATGATATCTTGTTCTCTAGCCCTGGCAACCTGTCTTTAGACGAAAAAATATATATGGGATCTTAGGAGATAACTTTCTTACTTGTGGCTTATTCTTGACAGAAATATGTAACACATGACTACACATGTGAATCACTTGTATAATAAGGACATGGGCTCCTGGTAAGAATGGAAAAGGTGGATCCTTTTGAATGTCATGTCATGAATGGGTTTTTACACTCCTGAGATATACCTCCCGCAAGCCTTATGATGTCAGCATATTACCTATAAATGGCAAAACAAAACATAATGAAGTTGGGCCGCCTTTTTCTTTTCTTTTGTCTTTTTTTTTTTTTTTTTTTCCAGACAGTCTCACATTGTGGGCCTCGGTAGAATGCTGTGGCATCTTAGCTCACAGCAACCTCAAACTCTTGGGCTTAAGCGATTCTCTTGCCTCAGCTTCCCAGGTAGCTGGGACTACAGGTGCCCAATACAATGCTTGGCCATTTTTTGGTTGTAGTTGTTGTTTGGTAAGCCGGGGCTGGGTTTGTACCCACCAGGTCCAGTGTATGTGGCTGCTGCCCTATCCACTGAGCTATAGGCACCAAGCCAGGCCTTCTTTTACAACACATTTTCAGGGAGTTCATTGCCATCACTCCTAAGTTAACTCTCCCACTGGCTTGGTGGTTAGGGTGCCAGCCACATGCACCGGGGCTGGGGGGTTCAAACTCGTCCCGGCTGCTACAATGACAACAACAAAAAAATAGTCAGGCGTTGTAGCAGGCTCCTGTAGTTCCAGCCACTTGGGAGGCCGAGGCAAGAGAATCACTTAAGTCCAAGAGTTTGAGGTTGCTGTGAGCTGTGATGCCATGGCACTGTACCAAAGGCAACATAGTGAAGCTCTTGTTTCAAAAAAAAAAAAAAAAAGCTCTCCCACTGTTAGCTAGTCCTTTGTCCATTTGTTTCTGAGCCCTACTCAGGTGTAGAAATTCATGAGAATCTCTGTCTCATCAGGGAACATCTAAGAAGATAAACTAGAGCTTTATTAGTATTATTTTTATTTTAAATTAGATTTTTTATTGTGGTTCTCATTGTGAGGAGGAAACCCAATAATTTTACATGTGCTACATCTGTTTTAGTGGTTTTTAGCCCTTAATCCCTTTTATTAAGTACTCTTTTTTTTTTTTTTTTTTTTGAGACAGCCTCAAGCTGTCCCCCTGGGTAGAGTGCTGTGTCATCACAGCTCACAACAACCTCCAACTCCTGGGCTCAAGCAAGTCTCCTGCCTCAGCCTCCCAAGTAGCTGGGACCACAGGCGCCTGGCACAACGCCTGGCTATTTTTTGGTTGCAGCCGTCATTGTTTTGGCAGACCTGGGCTGGATTCAAACCCGCCACCTTAGGTGTATGTGGCTGGCGCCTTAGTCACTTGAGCCACAGGCGCCGAGCCCAAAAGTACTCTTAATGTAGCAAATGAATTTCATTTAATTTTCTGAGTCCTTTTATCAGCCAACCATGGGTTAGTTAACAACTCTGGAGTTACTTCTGAAGTGGCAGTTCTATTTCAAAGATGAATAGCCACTCTGTAAGCATTTCATCTTTTCTTTAGAGCAAGCCATACTTTCCGATGTTTTTATTTATATTGGTAGTATACTTCTATTCATGTTGATAATTCCATTTGGAATCTGTTTTGGTTTGGCTCTCAGTTGATGTTTAAAATATTTCACTTCTGTAGAAATCTCATTTATGGAAACAGGAAACTGGTCAGTGGTTGCCTAGGGAGAATTCAGTGATAACACTGCAAGAAGGACATGAGGGAACTTATTTTAATGGTAGTGGTAGTGACATAGTTGTACACATTTGTCAAAATCAGTGCTCATTTTTGCATGTAAACTATTGATAAAGTGGATTAAAAAAAGGAAATATTTCAAATTTGGGGTCTTATATCTGGCAGACAAAAGATGAAGAGAACATCGGTATCAAAATGTAGAAAATAGTCATCTGAAATTGCCTGAGGTAATGAATACCCCAATTATCCTGATTTGATTAATTCACATTATATGCCTATATCAAAACATCACATGTACCCTGTAAAAATATACACCTACTGTGTACCAGTAATAATAATAAAAAATAGTCATGAAAAAAGATAAAAGGGCTGAGTGGACATAGGATGTCTTGTACCAGTGTACAACTAACGGGGGTGCATTTCTGAAAAGGGTTAGTTGACTGTGTCATCAAGAAACATCATAACTATGTTGGATTTCCTAAACAGGAGTCCTCTGGTTAGAAGTATGGGATGATGGGGGTAGATTTTTCATTTTATTTTAAACATGGTTTGATCACCAGCATCTGTAGAGTACTTAATTTTTCTGTGCCTTGGTATCTTCATATGTAAAATGGGGATAATATCATCATTGTGGTTTTTTTGTTATGGAGACAGAGGCTCACCCTATGCCCTGAGCAGATTGCAGTAGCATCATAGCTCACTGCAACCTCAGACTTGGGCTGTGGGGATCCTGCTGCTTCAGTCTCCAGAAGCTGCTGGGGTTATAGACATGCACCAGGACACCTGGCTGCTTTTTTCATTTTTTAATGAGTCAGGGTCTCACTGTCGTTCAGACAAGTCTCCTGAGCTCAAGCAATTCTATATAGCCTCAGCCTCCCACAGTGCTGGGATTACAGGCAGGAGCTACCACACCTGGCAATTGTGGGTTTAAATGTTTTTTTTTTTTTTTTTTTTTTTTAGAGACAGAGTCTCACTCTATCGCCCTTGGTAGTGTGCTGTGGCATCACAGCTCATAGCAACCTCCCAACTCCTAGGCTTAGGTGATTCTCTTGCCTCAGCCTCCCAAGTAGCTGGGACTACAGGTGCCTGCCACAACGCCCAGCTATTTTTTTGTTGCAGTTTGGCCAGGGCCCAGGTTCGAACCTGCTACCCTCATTATATGGCGCCAGCACCCTACCCACTGAGCCACAGGCGCTGCCTTGTGGGTTTAAAGTTTAAGAGAATTAATATTAAATAGATAGAATACCTGAAACAGCACGTGACACTCTGCTATATAAATGTTTATTATTAGATGTAAACTAGTGTAGCAGGCAGTAACAGTTGAACCTATTGGATTATGTAGTTTGAAAATACTTAGAAAAGAATCTTTATCCATATGGTCATATACTAGCAATCCAGAAAAAGCTCTGAAGAATGTAGTAGACATTTAGCAGGTCAGACTGATTTGGATCCTTTGGACCTAATGATGCTGTGAGTACTGATAATCCTGAACATTAGAGGAAAATTCCATTTCCTAAATGCACTGTAGCTGTGGGGAATTCAGCTTCAGCTCGTCCTGACTTGAAAAGTAATCTCTCATACGTGGCAACAGTTTCCTGCCTTGGTTCCTAATTATTTTCAAGCAAATTTAAATACCACATATATAGTAGAATATACTTCGTGATTTGCAGACAGAGAGCCCCAGCAAGTCCTGTAACAGCATTGGTAGGTTCTTTTAAACTGTGACTTTAAAGTCAAATGACATGGCTCAGTGCCTGTAGCTTAAGTGGCTATGGTGCCAGCCACATACACCAGAGCTAGCAGGTTTGAATCCAGCCTGGGCCTGCCAAACAGCAATGACAACTACAGCCAAAAAACAGCTGGGTGTTGTGGCTGGGGCCTATAGTCCCAGCTACTTGGGAGGCTGAGGCAAGAGATTCGCTTAAGCTCAAAGAGTTTGAGGTTGTTATGGGCTGTGATGTCACAGCACTCTATGCAGGGGTGACAGCTTGAGACTCTGTCTCAAAAAATAAAAAAGTCAAATGACACATAGCAAGTCCTTGAATAACATTGTTACCCCCTTGTTACAATGTTAGGAAAATAATTGGTTTCATTGTAGTCAGTTCACTTAGAGTAAGTGAAACATTTTATTAGAAGAAAACTTATTAAAATTTATTTCAGAGTGTATTTTATGTCAGCTAAAGATCTTGATCTAGTTTTGTCATCTAGTTAATAGGTTGGCTGTTGTACCAAAAAGATGAGATGCTAAATTTAACAGGAAGTTTCTGCCTTACTTTTCTCTCTTTTTGTTCCTAGCAGGCTATGATTACCTTGTTTTTATATTTGCCTTGGCACATGTGTCTTTTTGACTGTTTTCTATTGCTCTAAATGTCCAGTTGATCCCCCTAAAGTTGTAGTTCTAGCTAGAATGTCCTTGCTTAAAAGGAAATATGCATCCTTAGACTATCTGTTTTCTGGAAACAAACTTTACATCAATTCCAATGTAACGAGTTCTAGAGCAGTGGTTCTCAACCTGTGGGTTGCTACCCACAGGAATGTATTAAAGGGCCGTGGCATTTGGAAGGTTGAGAACCACTGCTCTAGAGAATGTCCAGGCTATGACTTGTCATCACTGCATAAGTATTAGGTCTCATGCAGATAGCCCTCAATTAACTCTTGATAAAGTAAAAATATCCTCAGCTTCTCAGACTCATACTGTGAAAGAGATGTGACAAGTTGAACTGAATATAGTTGGCTTCTTAGAAATGAAGCTGTGTTAGTGTTTTAAAAGTTGAAACTCTTTATTTTGTGAAATTTGACTAACACTATAGCTTATTGAAGAGTTTGTTTTGGTGCAGTCAAAATGCTGACACTTTGTTTGGGAACCACTGGTATGGAGTATACTTTGTGGATGACACCCATTACCCAAGGGTGAACTCTTAGCATGAGGCAATAAGGAGATGGAGTCGGTTGGCATAGCTCTGTGCCCATTTTATTTATTTATTCGTTTATTTCTTTTTTACTTTTTTAATTTTGATAGGGGTATAAGTTGAATTCTGTTGCATATATTTTATAGAGATGTACACATTATGGGAATTAGAAATCAATGAGTAGTATACTATCTGATGGACTTTTTTTTTTTTGTAGAGACAGAGTCTCACTTTATTGCCCTTGGTAGAGTGCTGTGGCATCACACTGCTCATAGCAACCTCCAACTCCTGGGCTTAGGCGATTCTCTTACCTCAGCCTCCTGAGTAGCTGGCACCTGCCACAACACCTGGCTATTTTTTTGTTGCAGTTCATCCGGGGGACTGGGTTTGAACCTGCCACCCTTGGTATATGGGGCCGGTGCCCTACCCACTGAGCCACAGGCACCACCCAAGGTGGACTTGTTTTTATCATATCTATTTTTAAATAAACAATTCCCTACATTAAACTAAGGACCAGTAAAATTTAGCAAAGAAGATAAAAATGTCAGTATATGTTGTCCCAGAGGAGAATGGGTGACCTTGGGGAAGCAAGAGGATTATTTGATTGATTTGAAAGGGGTAGGATATAGTCTAATGCCTTTTTAAAAATCAGATTTCTTAGTAGCTGGCTCAAGGTATGTACTTAGGTTATACCTAGTTTCCAGTTGTGATAGTATTTTTGTTAATTAGCACCTTATAGCTCTATAAAGATTTTTACTTCCCAAGCTGTGGTTTTATTTTATTTATTTATTTATTTATTTATTTATTGTTATTTTTAGAGACAGTCTCATTTTGTCACCCTTGGTAGAGTGCCATGGCGTCACAGCTCCTAGTAGCTGGGACTACAGACGCCCACCACAACACTCAGCTTTTGTTGTTGTTGCAGTTTGGCTGGGGCTGGATTCGAACCCACCACCCTTACTATGTGGGGCTGTCTCCCTACTCACTGAGCCACAGGTGCCACCCTGTGATTTTATTTTTTACAACAACCTTTTGATGAAATAATTAAGATAGGTAACTGATATTCAGAGAAATTGCCATAGTTTCCTTGTACTATTAAATAACATAGCCAGGGTTAGGTCTTTCAACTCCTGCCTAGTCTGGTTATTTCAGCAAATCAAATCACTTACTAGAGATCTGTATTACTAACTTGATATAGTTAGTACCATTTTAGTTTTGGACTAGGCAGTCTGTGTCAAAAGTTACAAGTTGTTCCCTGAAGCCACTGTCTCCACCCATACTCACTTCTATTAGTTACACCTACTTTGGATTATTTTTTTTTCAATGTGATATTATTAAGTGGTATTTGAACCACATTATAAACATACTTACCTGTGCCAAGTCCACCAGATGGGATATTACTCACTGTCTGATACTGATTTCTGGTTCCCACAGTGAGCACATCATTATAAAATATATGCAACAGAATTCAACTTGTACCCCTCTAAATGTGTATTTGGAATTGTATTGTAAGAAACTTTTCTGCACCTACTGGCAGTGCTATGCTATGTGGCTAGCATTGTATTGATGTCCAGTCTACTATTTTGATTTCTTGGCTGCAGATAACTTTCTTAATTAGCTTTCTTTTCTTAAATTGAGTACAATTGCATGTGTTACCAAAGCAGCACAAAGTAAGGTATGAGTGGTGCGGACTGGGCCTGTAACACTGCATAAATAAGGTGACCGTAGAGGTTTGTAATATGTATGTTGTGTGCACATTGAGTTATCCTTTAGTTCCATTCACCTTGTTTTATAAATTTATAAAATATATATTTATTTGCTTTTTAAAAAAGGAAATAAAGGACATTAAAGGATATTGATAAGCCATTATTCCTAAAAGCACTAAATGATTAATTCCTCACTTAATAAGGCACTTAGCACTCTTTCATTGACAGCTCATACATTATGTTTAACTATTCAAATAATAGACTTTGATTTAACTTTTGTTTTGACAGTTTGTTGCATATTCTAAGGACCCAGACATAGGCTTGGTGGCCCGTCTCTTGTTTTTCCTGGTTTATGACTTTCGGCTTTGTGGAATACGGCTGAGATGAAAGGATTTATTGACGATGCAAACTACTCTGTTGGCCTGTTGGATGAAGGAACAAACCTTGGAAATGTTATTGATAACTATGTTTATGAACATACTCTGGTAAGTGTGTCATCTCAGATTTCTCAAATAGTTTTTATAATTTTTCAAACCGTAAAATACCAATGCAATACCCATACTAATCTGATTAAAGTACTTGGTTCAAATGTTAACTTCACCAAGTTGTCTTGACTTCTTCATTCTTACACAGTCCCCCACCTCCACTCCCCTTGTGATGTGTGTGTTGTTTTTTTTCCTGGTCCCCGTTGAAAATGCTTCTTGGTAGCCCTTTCTCTGTTATGCCTTTTTAGTACTTGGGTCTTATATGTTCTGTTTATATTATTGTTTTGTGTGTTCCCTGCCAGCCTTCTTATCAGCATATGGCTTCATTTTTTTAGCTTCAGTGGATTTTAATTTACTTTCATATAATCCTGGTTATATACTTTGGGAACCTGATAATTTATACTGAATGCTTGCTCTCTATCTCTACTGCCCCAGGAGATGATGTCTGCAGAATCATAAGTTCACTTATTTTCATTTTAGAGTTACTAATAGAATTATTTTCCACACCTGTAATCCCAGCACTTGGGAGGCCGAGGCTGATGAATTGCCGGAGCTCACAGGTTCAAAACCAGCCTGAGGCAGAGGAGACCCCCCCCCCCCAAAATAGCCGAATGTTGGTTAGCACCTGTGGTTCAGTGGGTAGGGCACTGACCCCATATACCAAGGGTGGCGGATTCAAACCCGGCCCCAGGTACTTGGGAGGCTGAGATAAGAGAATTGCCTAAGCCCAGGAGTTGGAGGTTGCTGTGAGCTGTGATGTCACAGTACTCTACCAAGGGCGATAAAGTGAGACTCTGTCTCCAAAAAAAAAAAAAAAAAGGCCTAGTGTGGTGGGCACCTGTAGTCCTAACTACTTGGGAAGCTGATCACTTGAAACCAAGAGTTTGAGGTTGCTATGAGATAAGATGCTACGGAATTTATTAAGACTAATTACTAAATAATAAAAAGAATTATTTTCACTTACTGATATACTAGTTGAAATTGTTTCTTTATTGGAGCTAATTTCCTGTATTTTCCCAAACTTATTATTTCCATTTCATTGATGTTTAGCAATAGAATACCTCCCCATATTCTCTCTCCTATTCATCTTCAGTGTACAGATGTGCTTAACTCGGCAAAAAATCTCTTTCTCTCTTTCTCAGCTGAACTTCGTGAAAAAATAGTGACACTGTATTATTCAGCCATTTCCTGCCAAAGTATTCTTCAGTTAATTCTCATGTCACCAGGAAGCTCCTGGTCAAATTTTGGTGACCTTTCTCTTAGTCACTTAACTTGCCTTCTCTGACTTTTAGAACACTATTTTTGGGTCAGATGTAATCCTTGAGATATTCTTTTTATCCATTCTTGTTCCATTAATTATCCCACATTTGGTAACAGTCAGTTTTCAACTCTGTTCTCTTCTTTGGCACCCTCGTCTAAATGAATGGCTCAGGTGTGTTTTTTCCTGAGTCACTCAGTCTGTCTTTTCCCCCCTTCCCTTACTTAGCCTCGGTCTTTCTTCCATAATGTCCTTATATTTATCCCCTCCTCTCTGCCCATTAATTTTCTGTTTACCTTTGCACTTGTCATTACAGTGACCTCCTAACTTCTGCCTTTTTCCATTTTTTGTTCTTTTTCCTTAGTTTGCTTAATTTTGTTGAATACTCATAATATACAAAGCCTTCCTGCTCCTTAAATTTATCAGTTTTCCATTACCTACTGAGAATTTTCCAGAATCACAATTGTATCTAAGAAAGAAAATCGAATACTTTGTTTTATCTCATTTCTCTTGATGCTTACTCATAAATACCTTATTTATTCCCCCATCAAAGTAAACAAAATTTCTGTCACCAGATTACTATGGATGCCATATCTTGTGAGGATGGGTAGCTTAATAACAGCTGTCACACATGACCTATATTATCAACTGGTCATTATATATTCTAGTAAGGGACATTTTCACATAACATAGGCTGAAGAATTGAAAACAGTGAAATTGTCTTCTGATGTCTCAAACAATATTTGGATGTTATATACCCTAAATAAGATTATTTTGTCTGCTGTCTGATGTTGAGTGATTTATGCTCTCTGGCCAACACATACAGTCACCTCTCTAGCCCCAGAATAGCCACAACTTTAAAAATCATTACAGATCCTTCCCAGATCCCTAATTAAAATCAGTTTTCTTTTGAGGAAAGATTGTCCTTACTCAGGTTTATCTGACATTTGAGATACCTCTGTATTTTTTAGTATAATTTTGCCATCTCTATGCATATAGACGGACAACTTTGTCTTAAAAATGGCTTCCCAGTGAAGTTTTTCCTTTATTTTATCATCTTGTCTTAGATGCCATTTTAATGAAGATAAATATAACTTGTTTAGTATTCCTTTTTTTATTATTTATTTTTGAAACAGTCTCACTATCTTGCCCTGGGTACAGTCCTGTAGCATCACAGCTCACAGCAACCCCAAACTCTTGGGCTTAAGCAGTTCTCTTGCCTCAGCCTCCCGAGTAGCTGAGCTACAGGCACCTGCCACAACACCTGGCTATTTTCTTGATTATTTTTTATTTTTTTAAAGACAGAGTCTCACTTTGTTGCCCTTGGTAGAGTGCTGGGGCATCACAGCTCACAGCAACCTTCAGCTCTTGGGCTTAGGCCAGGGGTCCTCAAACTTTTTAAACAGGGGGCCAGTTCATTGTCCCTCAGACCATTAGAGAGCCGGACTGTGGGCCCCAGGACGAGTTGGCTGCTAAGTAGAACACGCAGTGGCAGCAAAAACACCCAGCAGGCTGGATAAATGTCCTAGGCAGGCTGCCTGTGGCCTGTGGGCCGTAGTTTGAGGACTCCTGGCTTAGGTGATTATCTTGCCTCACCCTTCCATGCAGGTGGGACTACAGGGACCAGCCACAAGGTCTAGCTATCTTTTTTTGCAGTTTGGCCGGGGCCGGGTTTGAACCCACCACCCTCGGTATATGGGGCCGACGCCCTACTCACTGAGCCATAGGCACTACCCACCCAGCTATGGTTTTGTTGCAGTTGTCATTGTTGACTTTAGTTGGCCTGGGCCAGGTTCAAACCTGCCAGCCTTGGTGTACATGGCTGGCACCCTACCCACTGAGCTATGGGCTCTGCTCATGTTTAGCTTTGTTGATTCTACCTAACTACATTGGGAAATTCTAGGATGGTGCCTGTGGCTCAAAAGAGTAGGGTGCTGGCCCCAGGTACCGGAGGTGGTGGGTTGAAACCTGGCCCTGGCCAAAAACTGCAAAAAAAAAGAGAAAGAAATTCTATCTTTAACTACCAAAGTAAGCATTTTCACGGGTGGGGTAAATGTGGGAGGGGAGAGTCTCCTTCCCTCAATTATCTAAAATGTAAAATCAAGGCAGTTGATTCTAAAGAGAAAGCGAGGTTTTTTTAGACAAGTTATTACTTTGTCACCCAGGCTGGATTGCAGTGGTGTTATCATAGCTCACCGCTGCCTCAAACTCCTGGGCTCACTTAATCCTCCAAAGTGCTAGAATAATAGCTGTGAGCTACTGTGCCCAGTCATATTTATTTATTTAAAAAAAAAAGAGAGAGCTCAGAGAATTTTTTTTTTTTTTTTGAGATAGAGCCTCAAGCTCTCACCCTGGGTAGAGTGCTGTGCCATCACAGCTCACAGCAACCTCCAACTCCTGGGATTAAAGCAGTTCTTTTGCCTCAGGCTCCCAAGTAGCTGGGACTATAGGTGCCCAGCTATCTTTTGGTTATAGATGTCGGGTTGTTTGGCAGGCCCCAGGCTAGATTCAAACCCACCAGCTCTGGTGTATGTGACTGGCGCCTTAGCTGCCTGAGCTATAGGCGCCAAGCCAACTCCGAGAATATTTTATATGCCAATGTAACACAGCAAAAAGTCAGGTTTACAAAGAAAGAATAAATGTGTTTCAATTTCTCTTTTAATGTTTACTAGGTCTAATTAAATTGCTGTTTAAAAGCTTCAAATGTACTAGTGTATGTAAATATCTTGACATATGTGGAGAGAAAATAATCTTCTACTTATGATATTTTATTTTCAGTGGTTATTTGATCATATTTATCTTTTTTCATAACCATAACAGACGGGGAAAAGTGCATTTTTTGTGGGAGATCTTGGAAAGATTGTGAAGAAACACAGTCAATGGCAGAATGTAGTGGCTCAGATAAAGCCATTTTACACAGTGAAATGCAACTCTACTCCGGCTGTGCTTGAGATTTTGGCAGCGCTTGGAACTGGATTTGCTTGTTCCAGTAAAGTAAGTATTTTTCTTTCTTCACTAAACTACAGTTTTAAATTTACCTTCTAGTTAGTTGTATCAGTAGGAGAACAAATGCAAGGAAGTTTGACTTTTGAATGGTGTTTTAATATTTAATGGTTTTTATATTTATAGCCTCATTGGGTATTTACAAACTTTTCAAGTGTACCAGTGAAAGAGAATTTTCCATGTGAAGAGCTTTTGGAAAGCTTTTTTAATCATTATTAATGGAAAACATTAATTTGTTACTCATTCTTAGGCTAGAGCTAGTTCTAGAACAAACTATTGCCGACTACAGCAAATAATTCTAAAGTATAAGATTTCTCTGGTACTTAATTACTTCATATAATTTTAGTTTAACTAAAAAGTAACCAGTATAAGATAACCAAATGTAAACTAAGAGAAATTTTACCTTTTAGATAAAAATCTAAAATCTGTTTTCACAGAATGAAATGGCTTTAGTGCAAGAATTGGGTGTATCTCCAGAAAATATTATTTACATAAGTCCTTGCAAGCAAGTTTCTCAGATAAAGTATGCAGCAAAAATTGGAGTGAATATCATGACATGTGACAATGAAATTGAATTGAAGAAGATTGCACGTAATCACCCAAATGCCAAGTAAGTGTAAAACTTCAGTGCTTGAGAATATTATCTTACTATTTCAGAGGGGGTTGGCTTTGCTTTTAGCCTGGGAAGAAGGAGCATTTATGGTAGAGCAGTGGTGTGTATTATGATTATCTCCTACCTTTAAAGTTCCCGTATGGAAAATGTTAATTACATTTTATTGACTACATATTTCTAATCCTGCATGTAGAATTGGGATGAAGTAAAAATGGGAATATCATCTTGTGATCTTTAATTCAAAGAAGAAAAGTTGGTGATAATCAAATTAGGGCCATTGATATGTTTTTATATTTACAATAAACTTTTTAGTTATTTGACATGGGGGAACAGGATGTATTTTGGTCATGTTCTTTCTATTTAGCTGAGGGTTTAATCTACCTGTGGCTTTAGTTCTTGAATGGTCGTCCTTAGTGACAGTATCTTAGGAAACCTAGTCAATAGATTCAAGAGGTTTCATTTTTAAGGCTCACACTTTTCTTGTGGAACATTTTACTCATACCTGCACTCATCCAAAAAGTTTTTTAATTGAAAAGTTTACTTTTTAAAAGCAGAAAGTTTTTAAGGCAAAATTTGTCTTGGCATGAACTGGTAAATCAAGAGGACTTTAGAATATATTAAAACCATATTGTATCATTTTGAAATTATTGACTTTTAGTGAGTTGTGTGTGTTTCTGAAAACCTGTATCGTATGTCTGTTGCCTTTGTATGTCTATATATAAATGTCTTACTGACATATTGATTTTAATGGTGTTCTTAAGATACCCTGAAAACATTTATTTGTACAAAAGCCTTTTTGGCAAAATTGTAGAAAGCCACTTATTTTTCTAAAAAATCTTCCTGTTCTGAACTTACGCATGCTTTAATTTGGGATATTTACTGTGTTAGATTATAAACTGAGTGGTCCATTCTTGATAGAGTTGATTCTACTCTTAGGTGGAATAATTTTGCTTTTATCAGACTTGCCCTGATTGTCAAATTAGGGCTATAGGTATATATTTTCATAATTTGAAACTTTTAGTGGTTTGTAATTACCTAACTCTTAAAAATAGGGAAATTTATTCAGTCTTGATCATCTCATCTTGGTTTGGAAGGAAACACCAAATAGATTTGAATCAGTAGGCTAGAAAGCTGCTGAAATGTTTAAATACATAAAATAACTCAAAACTTCCCAGTTTTTTCCAGTTAGAAACCTGCTAGTATATAAGAGGTTAATAGGAATATTCTGAGTAAGTGGTGGAGGGTTAGCTAGTTTAAACAACTGAGGAAATTTGGAGACATTTAAAGCCCTGATATTTTTATTGAAAGACAGTAATGGCATTGCTATTCAATTTAGTCTTCTTAGGTGCATTATGGACTGATGGACTTCATTTGAAAGTAATGTCGCGTCTTTCATTACAGAGCCCAACCGACTCTTGGTGCTACAACAGAGTCTTAACTTGCTGCATTTTCCAAAATCCCATCCTTGTAAGCTTCATGCTTTAGGCCCTAATTGCTAGTTTTTTCTCTATACAGGATTGTTTTTCATTAGGTTCACTTGATTCATCCGTCGCTGGATTTGGGAGCACTGACAACATAATCAACATACTTCCTACAATCTTCAGGCTTCACATGTGCTGATGATGATGTAAACCAACTCTGCCCCAATCATCTTCCCCTTCTCTTAGGGTCTTACTACATATTGCAACAGAGGAAAATATTGGAGGTGAAGAGGGTAACATGAAGTTTGGTACTACACTGAAGAACTGTAGGCATCTCTTGGAATGTGCTAAGGAACTTGATGTACAAATAATTGGGGTTAAGTAAGTGTTTGTTTTAAGCTTTTAAAACTTATTATTGATTTAGGACTTCATTTTCATGAAATGTAATATTCAGCCTCTGGGTTTTCAATGTACTTTTTTTAGTTAAGGTAAAAAAAAAACATATTTTGTCCATTTCTTATGGACATTGTCTATTTTCTTACTATTTTGCATCTGTACCTTCTCTTCCTGATACAGAGAAAAAACGGTAAATAGTAGTTTAAATCTCCTTATAAATTAAGAGATTTTTCTAGAATTCCAGTGCATGAATATTAAAAAGTCATTGAGGCCAGGGACAGTTTCTCAAGGCCTGTAATCCTTGGAAGGCCAAGGTGGGTGGATTGCTGGAGCTCACAAGTTTGAGAACAGTCTGTGCAAAAGTGGGACCCCATCTCTAAAAGAAAAAATAAAAATAAATAGCTGGGCATTGTGGCGGGCAGGTACTTGTAGTCTCAGCAACTTGGGAGGCTGAGGCAAGACAATCTCTTGAACCCAAGAATTTGAGGTTGCTATGAGCTAAGACTATGGCACTCTACCTAGGGTGACAAGAGTGAGACTGTCTCAAATAAATAAAATAGAATGTCATGGAGCTCCTAAGTTGTAGGTAGTATTTATTTTTTTCTATTCTCTAGGTAAAGACTTTGCACTTCTTACTCCCTTGGGGCATTTCAATAAATCAAATATTATTTTGCCCTTAGTAGTTTATTGTGTATCTTTCTAAACCTCTTTGTATATAAGCATAATTCTTTCAAATGAAAAATGGGATCTTGTTGTACCCTATACAACAGATAACATGCTGTGACAGCCTAGATAAAATTTTTATTATACCTTAGACGACAGTATTGACATGTTAGTTTTGTTCATATTTCAACTAAATTTTATTTTTATGTCAATTTACAGTAAAATTAACCATGAGGTATATAGTTCTGTGAAAATTTTTTTTTTTTTGAGACGGAGCCTCAAGCTATCCCCCTGGGTAGAGTGCCATGGCATCACAGCTCATAGCAACCTCCAACTCCTGGGCTCAAGCGAGTCTCCTGCCTCCACCTCCCAAGTAGCTGGGACCACAGGCGC
>CAUYQV010183940.1:0-68349 GCA_963574575.1 Galagoides demidoff
TGGTGGGTGCCTGTGGTCCCAGCTACTTGGAGGCAGAGGCAGGAGACTTGCTTGAGCCCAGGAGTTGAAGGTTGCTGTGAGCTGTGATGCCATGGCACTCTACCCAGGGGGACAGCTTCAGGCTCTGTCTCAAAAAAAAAAGGCCATTCACTGAAGTGTCATGTACAACAGTGAAACACGGAAACCATGGCAATATTGCAAGACAGAGGAGTGCTGAACAGACATCCAATGTCATGTCAGTGACGCTCCAAGGTCATGTCCATGACAACCCATACAGCCACTGAAAATAGTGTTTTGCAAGAATACATGCCATCCATGACCTGGGGTCCTTTAGCTTTTGCAGGATCTGTGATAATAGAGGATGTGCCCAATTTTAACATACATTCACGCTCCGTGAAGGACCAAAACCTTGACGGTGACTGTTCCTATGGGGGAGGATAATGAGTGATTTTTATTTTCTTCTTTATACTAATTTTTCTCTATTTTCCAAATTTGCTCTAAGACTAGACTGTACTTGTGTAATAAAACATAATTGTAAAAGTGAGTTCCTCTCAACAGAAGACACACAGATAGCCAGCGAGCACATGAAAAGATGTGGAACCACCATTAATTATCAGGGAAACGCAAATGGAAACCACGCAGCGCTATACCGTCCCCACCCACCAGGGCGGCAACAACAGCAACAAAAAGAGTCGGTGGAGGTGAGGATGCCGGGAGCCTGAAGCCGTCCTGCACTGTCTTGATGAAGCCGCAGGGGACAACAGCCCACCTGCTCCTCAGAAGGTTAAGAGTTACCCTATGACCCAACAATTCCACTCTCGGATACATGGGTTGCTACGAAAGTTTTGAGACAGACCGTGTTGGGATCCGTTATTTCACTTCCAAGAAACACAGCTGACAGCCTCCTTTCTGAGTCATCTGTGACAGTTTCAATTTATCGGTATTCCTGGGAGGGCTTCTATTGTTTCTGTCCAGGCAGATTTTTATGTTTCTTGATTTTTGTGTGTCTTAAAACCTTTATAATGACCCGCATGTATACGAGAAAGAACTCAAAGCAGGTAACCCAACAAAAACACCTAAAGAAATATACCCAGCGGCACCATTCACAACAGCCGGAGAGTGGAAACGACCCGAGTGTCCATTCGATTGAAGGTAAACAAAACATGACAGCAGCACGCAAGGAACTTTCACTTAGCGGTAAAAAGAAATGAAATTCTGATAGGTCCCTCCATGTGGACAAACGTTAAAAACACTGTACTGAGTGAAAGAAGCCGGTCACAGAAGTCCACATGTCGTCTAGAACATGACATGTAACATCCAGAAAGGGCAGATCCAGAGACAGAAAGCAGAGGGGCTGCCGGGAGGACGGGGAGTGACCGTGCCGGGGTACAAAGTTCCTTTGGGGGCTGATGCAAATATTCTGGGATTACATGGTGGTGACACTTGCACTATCTTGTGAATATACTGAAAGTCGCTGAATGGTACACTTTAAAAGGGTAAATTTTATGGTTTGGAAATTATATCTCGATTTAAGAAAACAAAATAAAAAAGGTGGGTTCCCTATCTGAAGTCCCTCAGGTCACAGAATGATGTAAAATTTAAACAGAAGAAGGTGGCTGGGTGTGGTGGCTCACACTGGTATTCCCAGCATTCTGGGAGGCTCAGGCAGGCGGATTGCTTGAACTCAGGAGTTTGAGACCAGCCCGAGGAAGACTGAGATTTCATCTCTACTAGAAATAGAAAAAACTAGCCAGGCCTGTAGTCCCAGCTACTTGGGAGGCTAAGGCAGGAGAATCACTGGAACCCAAGAGTTTGAGGTTGCTGTGAGCTGTGATGACTCTACAGCACTCTAACCTGGGCGGTAGAGTGAGACTCTGTCTCAAAGCAAAGAAACAAGCAGGAGAAGGTTAACAATCAAAAATTGATTTTACAATCTGATTTGATGAACCACTTTGAAGTTTCTGGAAGTCGTGTTTGCTGAAGATGAGTGTTGACTCTGGATCCACATGTGAGGACACAGCCCAACCCTCCACTTCCTGCCATGTCCTCCTGGCTCCCCCGGGCCCATCTCCCCCCCAGTTCTGGTGCTCCCGACCCGCAGACCCAGGCAGGGACAGGGGACAGAGGGAGTGCCATGGGAGATGCTCTTCGCTATGCCTTTTGTTTGAGCAGAGCCTGGCCTTTACATATCCACTTTACATATGCATGTCTTAAATTTAATCTGCAAATGTGGAGATTTCATCACTACCAGCATGCAGCCCCCATAAGCCAATGTTTATTCATAATCCATGAATCTGTTTCCTATCGTCTATTTCAGAGGAGCCAAAAACAACATCTTCATTCAATAACAGAGCACCATATGACAGCTTTCGTTTTCCAAAATGAGCCGCAGCATACTCTGTCAGGGGCAGCCCTTGGCTCCCGTCTTTGCCCTAGCTAGAAAGGGGCTCCTGGCCCCAGGTAACCAGCCCCAGGGCCAAGAGAGGGACCTCGGGTCTGTCCTCCCTAGACTCTCATCCGATGCAGGCACAGCAGCGATGCCACTGCTGCCTCAGAAGCAGCCTATCCACTCCACTTTACAACATCAGCCCTCTGGAATACCCACAGACCAAGACACCCATGGCCAGAGCTAGGAGGGCAGGTCAGCCCCCTTTCCCATGTGGGGTCCTAAGCCCCAATGCTATTCCTCTGGCTCTGCACGGGCAGGGGAGGAGGCCTGCCTGCTGGACTGGGGGGCAGGAGAGGCATACAGAATCTGAGGCCAGCACACCTGTGTGGGGTGCTACCTTAGCAATCTCTAGGGAACAGAGACGCCTGGCCTGGGATGCCGCTGAGTCTGCTGGCACTTCCTTGAGGCTCATGCCCACCCCACTGCCTTCCCTGCTGCTCACACACTCCATGGTTTTAAAGACGTCTCACTAGGTAACGCTATAGAGGCTTCAAATGGGAGGGATTACACAACTAGAATTAGGGAAAGCTGTGTATGACAGAGAGGGTATCTACGACCATCCCCAGCAAGGCCCACCCACCCATCCATCTATCTATCCATCCATCTACCTATCCACCTATCCACGTATACACCCTTCCAGCTCCCCAGTCGCCACTCACTTTCCCACCTATCCGTCTTCCCATTTATCCATCCATCCACCTACCCACCCACCCACTCACGCAGCCATTCACCCACACATCCACCCACCATCCACCCATCCACTTACACACTCATCCATCTACCTCCACACCTGTCCATCTGGGTGTCTCAGCCCCTGCTCCATGCCAGGCATTGTGTGAAGTATGGAGAACACCAACATAACCAGCTGTATCCTCCTGGTTCTCTGTTCTCATGGAGGGCTTGATCAATTCACCGTACAAATAAGTATTTGCAAAGCACTTCCTTGCCATTGGCCCCCTTGGCTTGTACCTCTTGCACTGATTAACTCTGCTCCAACACAAGGTTCCCAGTATCAGCTCACTACATACACCATTGGGAAAGCTGCTTAAAACAACAGATTCCCAGTTCCTACCCCAGACATTCTGGTTCACCAGGCAGATGTGGGACCTGGGCATCAGCACTACTTTTAGACGGGCTGGGTGGCTGCTGTGTGGTCTGCACATTCTGTGGGTTTCTGCACATGTGGCATGTAGCACAGCAGTGAAAGGAGAGCCAGGTGTTCTGGGTGCTTTTCAGGACAACTCTCTTCCACCCTTACAGCAGCCCTGCGGTGTGTACATCACTGACTGTGCCATTTCAGAGCAGGAAACAGGCTCAGAGAGGCTGAGTAACTTGCCCAAAGTCACACAGCAAGCAGATGGTATCGGCTCTGGATCCTGAGCCTGTGGCCATCAATCAGAGGCCAGGGCCTCTGATGTTAGTCTTTTCTTTTCTTTTTGTTTGTAGAGACAGAGTCTCACTTTATCACCCCAGTTGCTGCGGCATCACACAGCTCACAGCAACCTCCAAACCCCTGGGCTTAGGCGATTCTCTTGCCTCAGCCTCCTGAGTAGCTGGGAGTATAGGTGCCCACCACAATGCCCAGCTATTTTTTTGTTGCAGTTTGGCCGGGGCCGGGTTTGAACCCGCCATCCCTGGTATATGAGGCCGGCGCACCACAGACCCACAGATGATGTTTGTCTTTTTAATAGTCTTGGGGATCCAGGCCCTGAGATCGATCCAGAGAATGTCCATGGGCTGGTGTGCAGCCTTGTTAAGTAATAGTCTCAGGATAGAGAGGACAGTGCACAGCCCTCAGCTCAGATAACAGGATGGCCTCACCGAGGGTGGGATTGCGCTGTAGAAAGGGGGCTGGGACTAAAAAGTCATCTGTAGAAATTAGCACACAGAGCAGGGCTTGGTTTATGGCTGTAACTCTTTGTTCTGGACTGAATGTTTATGGCCCTCTTCAAAAGTCATGGTGAAGTCCTAGACCCCAATGTGACTATATTTGGAAAAAAGGGCTTTTAGGGAAATAATTAAGATGAAATGAGATCACAAGGGCAGGGCCCTGATGAGATAGGACTGGAGCCTTTCTAAAAAAAGGAAGAGAAACCAGAGGTGTGTGAGCACAGGGATGACCACAGGAGGACACAGCGAGCGGGCGGCTGAGTGCAGGCCAGGAGAAGAGGCCTCCCCAGGAGCCAGCCCTGCTGGACCAGGGCTTCTGGACCCCACAGCTGTCATGTCAGACAATACATTTCTGTTGTTGAAGTCCCCAGTTTGTGGTGTTTTGTCATAAGTCCCCAGCAGCCTTATGGTAGCAATATGAACATTACCAACCCCATGAGGATCTGAGCCACCATCATCTCCTCCCTCTCCAGGGACCCCAACCCATGGTAATAGAAGACAGCCACAGAAGGTGACCTTCTGGATGGAGCTGCAGACACCACCTCCTATGGTGTAAGAGGGGCTATGAGGATAAAAAGACAAGGTCGGTCCCCAGCATCACCAGGTTGTCATGGTAACCAAGAGCAGGCCACCATCTCTGCTAAGAGGGAAGGTAAGGTCTGGGTCCCATAGCAAAGCCAAAGCCCGAATCCTCTCCACAGAGCCTGGAACCACAGGCAGACCTGGCAGAAGTCTATTTCCAGGGTGAGCCCAGGCATGCAAACTGGTATTTAAAATACACAGAGCAGCTGCTGAGAAGCAATGGCGCGCCCCCACCCCCCACCCCCGGCTGTGCAGCTCAGGGCGTGTTTTAATAAAATGGCGTAGAAGAACCTGCGGGGGAGGGGGAAGGCTGCACCGCCTCGGTTGTTTAACAGAAACGTAATCGTCAGCAGACGGGACAATGAGTCCTCATATTTATTTTATGTTCCATGAGGGAACAGCTAGTAACTCCTTTGGAAGCTGGTTTTTGCTGCCTATTAATATTTTAGATTACAATTGTGCTAATAGAGTCATTTGCCTGTATTTTTAAACGCTCTAAAGATAACAGAAACATTCTATTTTGGAAGAACCAACCCCGGTTACATTGATATTTGCAGAGGATTTATACACGCTGTGACGAGCGGAACTTCTGTTTAATAGCAGGACTCTGCCATCTCCCCCACCGTGGCCCGACCAGAGCTGCCCAGAGATGTGGGTGACAGCTCCTACCCTCTGTCTCTTTGGGGTCCTGGCTCTACCATCTGGGAAAACAGGTCATGGCCACGTTCTTCTCTCATCTCCGAAGAGCCAGATGCTTGGCCTCCCTGTGAAAGGCACCTCGCAGCTGTGGCAGTGCAGAGGCCCTGTGGGTCACAGCACCCTGATGCCCTTGGCATACCATCCTCCCCATACTGCTGACACAGGCCCAGTCAGACACACTTCCTAAGTATCAGAGTGACGGGTACCAGGATGGACACATCATGATTCATGTCAATCTAATCAAGGCGTGCCTCAGCACTTCTGCTAAGCAGCTGGCAACGAGTGACTTTCTTTCAGGTGGACTTGGACCTAGGAGGTCATAAGGCTTGGGTTGGCCGGGTCATCCTGAGAGGTGAGGCCGCCCACAGAGAAACCAGGGCCTAGAGATGGAAAGGGAGCTTCTGGTGACAGCCGAGCACCTGAGTCCAGCTCTGCCTGAAGCTCAGGACACTGGGCTTTTTAATTTATATGCTAATAAATTCCTTTTATGGAGACGCATTGGAGGGTGCTCTGGGGTTGTGTCTCCTCCAATTAAAAGAGTGATAATGCCCAGAGCAGTCTCTGAGCTGGGATAGGGCACAGACAGCCTCTGGGCCAGGAGTTTAAGGTCAAGTCTCCACACCAGCTCTGCCTCTGGCCAAGTGTTTAATCCTGAGCAGACTTTCTCCTCTGAAAAAACAGACCTGAGCCCTAAATCAGGGTTTCCTCAAACTGGGGTCTAGAAAAGTCATCTCAGGGGCCTCTCGAGTCGTGCAGATGTTTGCTGTTTCCACACAGATGATAATTTAAATAAAACCTCACACTTATTTTTAAAGGCAGCATTCTTTAGCGCTGGTAATCCACATTTGCATAGACAGAACTTCAGTTTTATAAAGGGTTTTCTCTTCCCCAACGTGGGATATTTTCCTCTTAAAAGTGATGGACGTATGGCTAAAGTAGAGACATTCTGAACTAAGCAATAACCACCCCGTGTACAGGCTCGAGGAACGAGGAGATCCTTTGGTCAGGAGACCCAGGCTCAAGTCCCGAGGCAGCAACTCACAGGCTGCAAGATCCAGACGAGAGTTTAGTGTCTCTCGGCTTCTGTCTCCTTATTGGCAAAATATGAACAATAATACTCAGCTTGTAGGATTGGCCGGGAGATTAGAGGAAAAGCCACAAGAGGTGCCTGGTTTGGGGCCTGCCACTCAGCAGGCGCCAGCTGGAATATCTGGGTCAGGATCATTGTCACAGCATTTCAGGACAGGCCTCCTGCACGGACAGAGCCTGCACAGCCCCCGATGCCCGCCCCCCAGCACACACATCTGAGGACTCCTCCCACCTCACCCAGGCATTCCTTGTCCGGAAAAGGGGTCACTGCCTGGCCACCCCCAAAGCTGCAGGGCAGAGTTTTCCAATAGATTTATTTCTAAAAGAAGCTCTTCAAATGACCATTTTGAATGGGAAGCCAGAGCTCCCTGGCAGAGACAGGAGGGAGGCTCCACATGAAATAAAGCAGGAAGCGTGCAGTGGGATTATGGGCGGCCTGGCACCGCTGTCGGCAGGAGGCGCCAGGCCCAGGCCTTCTCTGTCCAAGTTATGAAGAGGATTAGTGGCCACCAGAGCTACTTGCCACACCCCACCCCAACCCCAATGCCTGAAAGGCTCAGCCATGTCTGGGAACGGATGTTTGCACGTGGGCATTGCTGACAAAGGCCTTGCTTCTGGGGCAAGTGTGGAGTCGACACAAATTGACATAAACCAGACAGGACACCTTAACAAAAGACAGGGGAAAGCCGTGGATGGCGCTTGGCAAAAGGTGACATGCAAATAAACGGCCAGTGAACAAGCAAAAAGGTGCTCGGCCTCGGGAGGAGTAAGGGGAGCGGAAACTGCAATCGTGTCATGGCACACACCACACCCGCCATGGGAAGAGTCTGTCACAGTGGGTGCTGGCATAATGGGAGCACCCCCCAAATTCACTGAATCCCCAATGTTACTGTATCAGGAGGTGGGGCCTTTGGGAGGTGATCAGGGTTAGATGAGGTCATGAGGGTGGGGCCCCCTTGCTGATGTTAGTGTCCTTATAGGAGGAGACACCAGAGTGGGGTCCCTCCACGTCTCTCCACCATGTGAGGACAGTGGGACGGTGGCCATCTACACGCCAGGAAGAGAGGCCTCACCAGAACCCGACTGGGCTGGCACCTTGATATTGACCTTTCTGGCCTTCAGAACTGTTGTTTAAGCCTTGTCTTTAGTATTCTGTCAGAGCAGCCAGCCTGGCTGACAAGGACACTACTTAGGACAGGGTTGAAGGATTCGGGAAAACAGAGGTCGTGCCCACCCCGCTCGCAATCACGCTTGGTATGTGAACATGAGAGGGCACGCATGTTCACACCAGGGCAGGAGGGCGGGGGCATCCACAGCCAGCCGCCCGTGACAGCCCCAGCCTGGAGACAACTCAGGCAAGCACCCGCAGCAGGACAGATGAACGAAACCCAAATATTGCGACCTACCAGCGAAAATGGGTGACCTAGAAAGAGCACAGCCTACAAAGAAAGGAGGCAGAGCGCAGACGCCAGCCCCATTTGCATGCGGAGCCCCAGCGCACTGTGCAGGGAGACGTAGTAAGAGAGAGAACTCGTGAGAAAACCGGGAGGTGGATGCTGACAAGCCTGGAGATAGTTTCACAACCCTCTGCTGAGCTCTCATGTGTCCTGAGCTTCTGTGTGTGTCTGTTACATTCCACAGAACAAAAAAAATCATACAAGCACCCAGTGGAAGCCTCTGGTCTATTCAGAAGGCCTAGGAAAAGAGTGAAAGGGAACCACTGGATTCTGAGTCTGACCCGTCAGGTCATCTCCTAGACCCAGGGGACCCACTACTTGAATTTTAGAAATTAGCTGCCATGCTGCTCAGCCGGGCACAGAGCTGGAAGGGCATGGGCTGGGGGAGGGGTGGTCAGCGGGGCACAGAGCTGAAAGGGCATGGGCCCGGGGCAGGGGGTAAGAGTGGGAACAGGTGGCTGCCTGCAGACCCCTGGGGCAGCTCAGGGACAGAGCTGAGATACTTCACAGGTTGCAAGAGGATGATGGGCACCTGTTCACCCGGCCAGGGTTTCACTTGGCACAAGGAAAGGGGCCTTGGAAGAACACCCAGACACTCTGGATTCTGTTCTGCATTTGCCACTGACCAGCTATCTGATGTCCTCAGGCAACCTGGCTTCTGTGAATTTCCCTGGAGAGTGCTGTCCACTCCCTTGGGAGGTGTGGCCAAGGTCCTGGGGGATGCTGGAGAGTCAGGGCTCCCTTGGTGCCTCTATCAGTGGAGGTCAGGGCCTCTGTCCAGAGTCCTTCAGTTCCGGGATGGGGCACACAGGCCTTCCTGAATCAGGAGTGGCTCAGCCCTCTTGGCAGTGGCTGTCCTGCCTCCTCTCCTCCTGCAGGCTGACCTGTCAGAGCCAGTGACACAAGGAGCCATGTCACACAGCTCTTTGGATCCGGGACCTGAGCACAAATTGTGGCTCCCCTGGGGGGCTGCACTGAGATGGTCCATGGGTTTTCGTGGGTGTCTTGATCTTGAGGCTAGTTTGCCTGGTGGCCCTGTGCTCACAGCTGCCAAGCCTGTAGGACATTTTTGCCCAGTCCAGACATTTCTGCACAGCCCTTGAACCTCTGGGAGAACACAGGCCATTGGCCTGACAGATGTGGCAGGGAGAAGGACAGGGGACATGTACTCTGCAACCCAACAGACCCCTGGGTGTCTGGGCCTCCTTCTGCCCCATGTCCAGCATCTCACTCCTAAACTTGAGAAGGCCTGAGGCTTGCTCCTGAAGTGTTGGGATAGTGGACAAGGCGGAGGAAGCTCACTCATCAGAGCACACATTGGCTTTAAACTCTAAACATCTCCCAAAGTTCTCCTGTCCAAGGGGTGCCCCCCTCCCCTCCCCTTTCCTGCCAGATGGCTCTAGAACCCCACCAACCTCCACTGTTTGCTCGGCAGAGCAAAGGCAGCCTGCAGGCTCGAGGTAAGAGTTCTGTCCTCCGATGAGATGCCCCCTCCTTGGTCTCTGCAGTGGTCCTAGGGCTGGGCCCGGGGACTGTTGGTGGGTGGAGGGTGTTCCAGGGCCCAGCGGGCGAACCTTCAGAGACCACACTGGGGTCCAGAGGTGGCCCAGAGCAGCCCCAGAGGCTCAGGACCCCATGCCCCACTTACGGGGGTGGGCTCATGTGGACACGCAGGGGACAGGCACGGTGTGACAAACCACAGATGCAACAGCAGCCTCAGACACTGTCCCACCTGGGTGTCCAGCGACTGAAACCAAACCGAGCTCCATTTCACTCGTGAAAGGGAAGGAAGGAGCACATGAACTCCACCCCCTGCTGCCTTCAGGGACCACCTGGTTTCTGAGCAGGGGCTCAAAGAGGGGGGCCTCGCTGGCAGCTAAGGCGTGGTACCCCAATGGGCTGGCGTCCCCTCCAGTCACATAAAGAAAAGGCTGGGACCAGACCTCTAGCAGTACAGAGGCCCCTGGCCACAGCCCAAACCTCCTCTCAGGGTAAGCGGGCTGTGCCGGTGTGTGCAGCTGCGCAGAGGGGCGGTGGGAGGATAGCAAATGCCCAGAGAAACATCTGAGTGCTGGGGGACATAACCGGTGTGAAGACGCAGGGCTCCCCCAGGCCAGGGCAGTACAGTGCAACTGCCCGCTCTGTACCTGCCCTTCACTCCTCCTTGGGCTGTCTCTGGCTTGGCCTCCTTTGAACTGGAGGTGGGGCTGGGGGAGCCTGCTAGATCAAGACCCCAGTGCAGGCAGCAGACAGGCATGGGCTGGGTGGGGGCACAGCCACTGTGGGACCCTCTGATGCCAAAGAGTTCGCTAGTGCTGCTACAGCCAGGGCTGCCATCAGGACACCTGCTCCCCCAGCATGTCCGTAATAAGCTCCAGCACGCGTACGAGGTTTACACTCTACTGCATCACCCCCAGTCAGCTCTCAGGACAACCCCCGGGGCAGGTTAATCTGGAATTGTTGTAAGCCTAACTTACAGATGGGGGAATCGAGACGATCAAAGGCAAATTAATTGTTCTCCAGGGCACCCAGTGTTGATCCCTCCACACCAAGCGGAGACTTGAGGAAGGAAGAGCAATTTCAGGACCCAAGGTTCCTGGAAAGGAAGGGATGGTTGCCTGGGGTCGGGTAAGGATATTCAGCCTGTGGCCAGAGTGGCGGCGCTTACCAAGCTGCAATGACAGACTTGGCCAGCATCATTCTCTGCTCATGTCCTCAAAACCTCTGTCACCATCACCACCAGCACTGTCACCACTGCCACCAGCTTCAACACCACCACCATCGCTACCCCTAACAACAGCATCATTGTCACCATCAGCACCCCCAGCGTCACCAACCACTACTACCATCATACAACTGTCACCAGCATTGTCATCACTGCTACCAGCTTTGCTACCACCATCCCCAACATCACTGACAGCAGCACTGTCATCACCATTACTGTGTGATCACAGCTACCACCTTCAACAGGACCTCTTTTATCACCACCACCCCTGTCCCCCAACTCCAAGACCATCAAATCTCACTATTCTCGGGGATGGCTGACGCCTGGACACACTCCAGCCCAGTGGATAAGAAGTTGTCAGCTCAGACATATTTATGTTGGGGTCCTGGTTCGGCCACCTGTGAAATGTGCTTCTCTGAGCAAGTCACTCACCATCTCTGACCCTCATCTCTGAAAGGGGGGAACATCACCCATCCCCACTTCCCAAGTTCGTGAGTTATCTAAAAACTAAAGCTAGCGGTTAGGGGATTCTGCTACATGGACAAGGTTTGCCGTGAAAAGGGTAGAACAATAACGTCACGGCCCTGCAGCCTGGGGCTCGTGGCTGGGCCAGCAGATACTCCATGTGGTTCTCCAGGGAGGGTGGACGATCTTAGAGCTGCACCTAGTAGTGGTCACCAAGGAGACAGGTGCCCGGCCCAGGGCATGGCTGGTGTTCCCTCCTCCCTATCTGCTTCTTATCAGATGTCACAGACAAGGAGTCCCTGTAAATGAGCAGTGTCCTCTGATCTGTGGTTTTACTTCCCATGGTTTCAGTTACCTGTGGTCAACTGTAGTCTGAAAATACTAAATGAACTATTCCACAAGGAACAATTCCTAAGCGTTCAACTATGTGCTGTTCTGAGCGGTGTGCTATCTTGTGCCCTCCTGCTCCGCTCCCTCCCTCGGGGAACATGCTTCCTGCCTCTGTCCAGTGACATCCTGCTGTCTGTACCGCCTGCCCGTAGCGGGTGGCTCGGTTATCACATTGAAAAAAACACAGTACATGCGGTGGAAGGTTCAATACAACCTGCTGTTTCAGGCATCTGGCGGGGGGTCTTAGAACATATTCCCTGAGGATAGCAGGGGACTAAGGAAGTCACTAAGCATTCAGCAAAACCAGGAGATCATGGTCACTGTCCTGCTCAGCCTTGACTACCAGGCTGCACTTGGAGATAGGCGTTTTTCAACTCCAGGTGACTGCTGAAGCCCCCAAAGGCCACACGGGGGCGTCCTACAGGAGACAGGAGGGGGTGGCTTCAGCAGGGGGCAACATGTGGCACTCACAGCCAACCCTTGGGAGGCAGGAGCAGGCACCTCCATCTGATCTGAAGGAGAGCTCCAAGCCTGTAACACCAGCTAGCCCTCGGGCAGGGTGCCCAGGGCAGGCAGGAGACATTTTCTCACAGTAAATGGGGATGCCAGGCTATGCGACATTCCTGGCGGGCAGCCACCACTCTGGTAAATTAGAAAGCGCCTGGAAAGGGGAGTCTCCTGCAGGGATTTTGGATAGGAGGAGAGAACTCAGGAACCCAGGCAGCGTGGCTCATGCCCTACCCTGGACATGCACAAAACACACGCTTCCTCTCTGACAGATGGGATCAGGGTGGCACGTCTCTTAAAGGGCAGCGGGAGGCTTAGGTGAGGCGATCTCTCTGCACTCTCCTTTGAGCTCTAGGGAAAAGCAGACCACGTGTTTCTTCATTATTCCTCTTCCTGACCTAGATCTGTTCTGATGGATAGCTTCTAGAAACTTGTAGAGAGACACAGGGAGGAATTCATACAGACAGACTTATCTCATCCTCCTGGGTGAGCAGTCAAGGATGGACAGCTAATCCTGCCCTCCACTCACACCCTTCACCCAGTGAGTCACTGCGCCCGGGAGATCCAGCCAAAAGTTCCAGAAGCCCACCACACAGGGACCCCGATGCCCCCCAGCCCCAGTCACTGCCTTGGTGGTTGCTGCTGTTGCCTGAGGACCCTGACTCCTGGCAGGCTCATCACGACAGGGTGTCATGAACACACTCAGGTCTGAGCTGCCTGGCTCCGAGGCCATCGCTGCTCCCTCAGCAGCTGCCTAGGGGCCACATCTACTGTCTCTGGGATATATTATCTTTGTTTCTTAGTCAAGATCCATTATTAGGGCATCCCTGATTTCAGTTCAGATCATGGAATTCTAAGGAGAGAAGATCAATGCATCATCCTGAATTTTTCCGACAAGGAGATCAGTGTCTCGGGAGACGGAGGAAGGTACCTGAAGTGGCCAGCAGGGCAGAGCAGGGGCCTGGCCCCTCCGACACTGTAGGAGTGTCCTGGCCCTGTCGGGGTTGCTCTTCTGGACCAGCCCACTGGTCTAGGTTTGTCTGGAAGGGATCCTGCAGATGTGGTTGACACTGGCAATCCACTCACTTTAAGTAAAAATTTTCCCCAGTACTGGATGTGGGCCCCCTTCAGTCAGCTAAAAGGCCTCAAGAACAAAATGGATGTTTCTCTGAGGAAAAGGAATTCTGCCCTAAGACTGGCTCAGAAACACCTGCCCGAGAACTCCAGCCTGCAGTCCTGGCCTGCAGAGTCACACATGACCTCAGAACTGAGAGAGCCAGGTCCTTGAAAAGAATGTCTTATATATTGTATCTGTATCCTACTGGCTCTGCTCCTACTGACTCTCTGGAGAAGCCTGGCTAATGCAGTCACAGGCATGGTTCCTGGCCTGGGACCACATGGCCCCGTATCTGCAGCACCCAGGCTGCCCACAAGAGGGCAGGACTTCTCCAGACTTTCCCCCAGTTTCTGCTAGCAGGACACAGGGGGTCCAAAGAAATGCCACTCAATGGAAGGGCCTGGACCCCTCAGTCACATCATGGACAAAAGAAGCCCGTCTTCTGACCAGAAGAAAGCATACCAGGTGGTCACTTGGCAAGAAAAACATACACTACATCAAGCTACCAAAGTTGTGGGCTTATTTGTTATAGCAGCTGACATGGTGCTACCTGATGCCTGGGGATGGAAAATTTTAGAGTCAAGACAAAAGCTGCCCCATCACACTTCCTGATCAAGGGCACCATGACCTGTTCTCCTTTTCACAAATACAATGAACCATCTAACAGGCACCCAGTCCTGGAGAGGCACCAGGCAGGAGACAGAATGACAAGGTGCTGTCCCTGCCCTCGAGGGGTCTGCACTCTGACAGAACGGGGCCAGGGGGCTGTGCACATAATTCCCCAGCACTTCCCCAGAGCACCATCCTCCCAGATGACACTCCTGCTGTGCCCCACAGCCCAGCCAATACAGCACTTTGCTGAAGAGACTAGACTAATGTACTCAGAGAGGCAAGATCGTGTGAAGCAGGGCACACTCCTATCTCTCGCTCACAGAAAAATATAAGAGCCACAATCACAATCTCCCCACCCCCAGCACTCTCCATGAGTCCTGTAGAGCCTGCTCATTCCAGATGAAGACCCCTGCCCGGAGCGGTCTGCGGCATGGGGGAAGTCGGCCGGGGGCAGCTGGACTGAGATGCTGCCATTGGCTTCTGCGTCCCTGCAGCTGCTGGAGGACCCGTGCACGGACTGATTTGTGATGGTCAGACTCCAACCTCACCATGCTGGTCACTCCAGCAGGAGGCTGCCCAGATGCAGGTGTCTGTCAAAGCATGGAGTGTCAGGAGTCACAAAGAAAGGGTGGCAGTCTCAGCCCAGTAACTCCCTACCTGTGTGCTCCTGGCGGCTGAGGGGGGATGTCTTTAGGTCAAACGGGGCTGATAATTCCCGCTCTGTCCTGTACACGGTCGGATGCGACAGTACATAGGAATGGCCACTGGAAACTGTGAAGCCACATCCATGCACACAGTTTGAAGAAATTAAAACGAAAGTTCAGGTCAGTAAGTCCACTATTTATTTGTTAAAGGTGAAACTACCAAACTATTCATGGAACTGAGCCAAACTTGTATCATTTTCTTTTTAAGCCGAATGCCCAGGCTGGAGTGGTGGCATCGGCATAGCTCACTGCAGCCTTGAACATCTGGGCTCATGTGATCCTCCTGCCTTAGCCTCCTGAGCAGCTGGGACTACAGGAGCATCACAATAACCAGCCATTTACAAAACATTTTTTTTTTTTAGAGACCAGGTTTTGCTAAGCTCCCCAGGTTGGTCTTTAAGTTCTGGCCTCAAGCACTCCTTCAGCTCTGGCCTCCCAAAGTACTACGATTATAGATGTGATAGTGTCAAGCCTGAGCTTATATCACTGAGCCAACTAATCAACCTGGATCACCTATAATGTTGCTGCTAGCTATCCCCAGCCTCTGACAAGTGTCACTAAGTGATAAGGACTTGGTAAGTCCTGTTCATGGGCATAAGTTGCCCTGAGCAGCCACTTCGCTGGGTTGTTCATTCCTGGAATCACTGATCTGTTTTGCTTAATGATCGTGAATGAGATTTTCAAACTAAATACTCATGTTACAATAAAAACAGTGGTGCTACTATAATAACCGAGCCCCTAGCCCCTAACTCCTAAGGCTAGTAAGAAATGCAACAAACCCCTTATACTTGTAAAAAGAAGTTCTCCTAAGCCCTTGTAGCCTCAGCCGCACCCCCGGGAGGAGAAGTTAAGATCTGGGAAGAAGCTTAAGAAGATAAGGGAAGGTGGCTCTGTGCCTGTGGCTCAAGTGGCTAAGGCGCCAGCCACATACACCTAAGGTGGTGGGTTTGAATCCAGCCTGGGCCTGCCAAATAACAATGACGGCTGCAACCAAAAAATAGCCGGGCATTGTGGTGGGTGCCTGTGGTCCCAGCTACTTGGGAGGCTGAGGCAGGAGACACTCTTGAGCCCAGGAGTTGGAGGTTGCTGTGAGCTGTGAGGTCACGGCACTCTACCCAGGGGTACAGCTTGAGGCTCTGTCTCAAAAAAAAAAAAAAAGAAAAAAAAAAGGGAAAGAAGGCAGGCAGGGGTGAGCCCTGGGTGAAAAGGGCTAGAGTTGGTTTAAGGCCCAAGCTGTTCTCAGAAATTTACTGTATCTTAAGTTAATATGTACCCCCACCCTAAATTGTGTAACCCCTTATAATGCACCCCATCTTATGATGATGAAGTAATGTGTATCTTGTGATTATGAATCAATATGTACCCTCACCTTGTGACCCCGCGCTAGCTTGCTGACCCTACAAAACAATGATATAAAAAGGCACTTCACCTGCCAGTCGGGGCTGAATGCCTTTGTGGTGATCCAGCCCGCCTGTAGGTGTTAATAAATTTTATCAATTATTCCATCAAATAATTGCAATAATTAATAATAATCAAATTGCCTTTTTATCTCCACGGCTCTGTCCCACTTTACTACACAAAAGAGAAACGACTTCTGCAGGCTCAGACAAGGCTGAAGGTGCAGAAAGAAAGAGCTGGTTAGATAAAAACATTTTTAAAATATTGTGTGCCATCTTCCAGATTCTGTGTGTATCCGAGGTCTGCTAATATTCAACATCAAAAAAAAAGCACTAATGTGGAAGAAAAAAAGTAGATTTCATTTAAGATCTAAAAACCATTAAAGACATATAGTGGACTACACTATATAGTGTAATGCTACTACATTTACTAGTGGATCTGTCTATACAGGTCAAACCCAGGTGTAGATCTATACAGATCAAACTCATAGAGATCCACTTATATGTGGATATTTTCCAACTTAATGCAGATCAAAAGGACAGTAACTGCAGGCTATGAAACCTGCATGCACAGAGGGCAATTTTCTGTCTGCACAAGTTCCACAGGGCTGTCTCTGGGACTTGAGTATGTTTGGATTTGGGTATGGCGAGACAGGGAGAGGGGCAGTCACAGAACCAACCCCCTGTGTGTACTGAGGGCAACTGTAGTCAGAAAGTGAAAAGGCAACGTGTAGATGGGAAAAGATTCGCCACGTAATTCTGACAAGGTACTGATAGACAAAGTATATAAAAAACTTCTATTAAGCAATAAGGAAAAGATAAACATCCTGGTTAAAAATGAGTAAGACTGAGCAGGCCATGATGGCTCATGCCTATAATCCTAGGAGGCTACGGCAGGTGGACTGCTTGAGCTCAGGAGTTCGAGACCAGCCTGAGCAAGAACCTTGTCTCCAAACAAACAAACAAAAAAATAGCTGGGTGTTGTGGTGGGTGCCTGTAGTCCCAGCCACCCGGGAAACTGAGGCACAGGAGAATCACCTGATCCCCAGAGTTTGAGGTTGCTGTGAGCTATGACACCACGACACCCAGGGTGACAGAGTGAGAGTGTATCTCAAAAAAACAAATGAAAAAATTTTGAAAAGTAATAAAATGTAAAAAATAAAAATAGACAAGACTGAAAGAAACTATACAGGTAACAAATAAGCATACTACAAGTGCCAAGAACAACAATTATCAGAACAATACAATTTATGCTCACAACAAGATGCCACTTCAAACACATGAGGATGGTTGAAATTAAAGAGACCGATATCACCAAAGGTTGACGAGAAAATGGAGCAACTGGAATTCTCATATGCTGCTGTAGGAGTACGAAATGGGCCAGCACTCTGGAGACCAACACACTCTCATCCTATGACCCAGTAGCTTTCCACATAGAGGAAAGACGATGTGTGTCCACAGAAAGATGGGCTCACATCAGCCAGAACTGAGAAGCAATGCACGTGTCCATCACCGAGAGAATGAGCAAACGGGGGCGTAAATGTATAATACCATAGAAAGCATTCTCAGCAATAAAAATGCACAAGCTACTGATACCCACAATAATGTGGCTGACAGGACAGGTGTTAGGTTGGGTATAAGAAGTCAAGCTCAGGAGAACAAGCCGTAGGGTCCTCCTATCTACAGGAACTCCAACAAGAAGCAAAAACTAATCTCTAGTGACAGAACCCAGAACCGTGCTTGCCTCTGGTGGGGGCTGGAGGGATGGCTGGAATGCAGCCTGCAGAGAGAAAAATGTTTTCTATAACTTAATTGCAGTTGGAGACCCAGGTGTATACATTTGTCAAAATGCATCATTCATGTAATCCATGCATTTTACCACCTATGAATCATACATTTATAAAAGAGATGGTGTTAAGTCAGTATCTTAGAAAGCCCAAGGGCAAACAGAACCACTCTGGCACCCTCCCCACCCGGCCCTATCTCCTCTGTACTATCTTCCGGATGCATCTGGCTCCACCCCCGGTCCCAGGGAAGCCTTCCTCCTCTGGCTCACAGCCTCTGTATCACAGAAGAGTTATTCTATTCCCTTTTTACCATCTGTGTTAGAGAGAAGGATGGGTCCCCCCCCAAAGATGCCCACATCCTAATCCCCTGAACCTGTGAATATGTCGCCTTGGCAGCAAAAGGAAACTAAGGTTGCAGATGGATTCAGGCTGCTCATCAGCTGACTAGCAAGGTGGGCCCCTGTAATGCACAAGTGTCCTTCACAGCAGAAGAAGGAGTCCTCAGTTGGAGAGACACACAAAAGAAAGACCCCACCCAGAATGCAAACGGAAGACAGGCCACAAGCCGAGGACTGGAACAGGCCATAGAAGGTGGGAAACCCAGAGAAATGGATTCCCCGAGATTACAGAAAGGAACACAGCCTTAGCACCATCCGACATCGGCCGCAGTGACAGGCATGGCCACGCCTGCATCTACCCAGATAGAGAAGGCTGCTGTATCAAGGGTACCATCCTACAGAGTAGGGTGTGGGTGGGAGCAAGGGCAGCCTTCTAAGAATCTCCGCCTCCCACAGCAAACACAAGCCATTACCCCCTGGAAGCTCTTTCCATGGTATGTGCATCAGCCCAGCAGGCACCACCTCGTCCACCTGCCCCGGATGGGGACACAGCCAAGGGGGTCAGGGAGAGTCACCCACTCTTATCTGGTGGCCTGGGAGCAATGCTGGCAGGAGGAACCCAGGTCTCTCCAGCAAGGCCCAGGGAGACGTGGCGGGCGGGGGGACGCAGCGGGCAGGAAGACATGCCAGCACATGTAGTTCCGATCGGGGCCGGGGATGGGGGGCTCCCTGATGAGCCCCTAGACTGAGAACCTCAAAAACAGGGCAAAAGACACTTCGGAGCTTAGCTCAGAGGCCACAGGGGGCCACATGAGGACACACGGCAAGGTCAGCGACTGCAGAGTGTGCACAGCTGCTCCTGACACGTGTCTGCAAGCCTGGGAGCCTACAAAAAGCCCGACACTGCTCACACGTGGACAGATTTCTGCTCATAAGACACAGTTTCAATATTCCCCGACTTTCACATATATATATTTTTCTCAGTACCGTTTTATATAAGTGGTCTCCTCGTAACATTTTAATCAATGCAATCTTCTGGCAATCAATTCAAAAGTGATTTTCAGCAAGCGCTATATCTGGAAGTTCTCAGAGAGAAGCTGAGATGACTTCCCACCGCAAACGCAGAGCTCTCTGGAGCAGTTTTTACGGAGGCGTTCATGGGTGGCTTTAGGGAGGCATGGGAGATGCTTGCCTGAAAATGGGAAGCTGCCTGTTTCATGACACGGGTATAAGAGATCGAAAAAGAAATTAACCCAACCCCCTAAGCCTTTCCCTGACGGCTGAAGCACATGGTCCAAGTTTTCTGGGACGTGCGCTAAGCAGCCTTGTCACCAGAAGCTTCCACACCATCTTGTAAAGCATTTCTGGCTTGGACGGGGCCCAGAGGAATGGAATCAACCAACCTGTTTCCAAAGGCCTAGAGCCGCTCTGGATTGTGGAGCAGCCTTCCTCTGTGACACAGCGGTCGCGTCCTGCCACACACTAGTGTAACGGACCGCGCCAGCCACAGGCCTGGGAGGAGCCGGAGAACCCAGGGTGGGCTGGCAGTGCGGCGCCCGCCTTACCTGCCTGGCTGTCCTTTGGCTTGCACTGGACTTCCTCCACGCAATCAGCCGGGAACCATCCGATGTGGCCGCGGGCGCTGCCCTCCCAGAAGCCCCCTTCACCGATGCTCAGAACTAGAGGCAACAGAAGGGGAAAGGAATTAGTGGGGGGTCTGGGAGGGTGGGGCAGAGGCAGGAGGAGAGCTAGTGCCCCCTCAGCCAAGCCTGCACAGGGGTGGCTCTGGTCCATCTGCCCACTGACCGTGCTTCCTTCACTGCAGATAAGGGTCCCTGGTAAAGTGTCCCTCACAGAGCCAAGAGGCATAGCCTCCCCAGCTCCCAGGCATCCGTCATCTTTAAGCCTCTCGCACCACAAGCCACAAGAGTCCACATGCAGGGCTACCTTGTGGCATCTCTTGGTGTCCCACATGAGACAGGACTGTGGTCACTGGATGTTCTCACCACCAGTGATTTCAGATAGAAAGGCAGGGGCCACCTCTAAGGGGACAGGAGACAACAAGGACATGCCTGTCCCATAGCCTGGGGAGGGGTTGAAGGGCTGGAGAGAAAATCTAACTGTCCAGCTCCGTCTAGACCTTTTAACCCAGCCTGAAGCAAGAGATCAAGGTGGAAAAGCAGCCCCCAAACCATCTGATGATACCAGGAAGGGGTGATGGAAAGACTTGTTGGGAGGCATGCCCACCTCGCCCACTGGCATGCTGACTTAATAATTACATGCCTTCCAGCAAGGACTGGGGATTTCTTCCTGAATTATGGCTGGAAAAAACCAATCTGCTTAGAGGGCAGGCATGGTGGTCTCACAGTGGCCTTGTCCTGGGGACTGCTATGTACAGCAAGGCTGCCCTAGCCTGCTGGGGGTGGGGGGTAGATAGTGGTGGACAGTGCTGGGTCCAGGCTGAACCATTCCCTCCCAGGCTCAGTGCCAGGTGCACAAGAGGTCCTGAGCACGGCTGGAAGAACAAAGCATGTCCATTCTTACACTGGAAACACAAAACCAAAGATACCAGTGGCGGGGGAATGTCACAAGGACGCCTAGTCCCCCTCAGCCTCACTGTGATCAATACTATGGCTGTATGGGCAAAGCCTATGGTGGGGTAGGGCAGGGCGGAGCAAAGGGAATCTTTGTATCTTGAGACTACGGCACTAGGCTGGGTATGTCCCCCCAAGCCCTTGGCCCCTCCAAACATGGCTATGTGATGGACAAATCAATATAATCTCTCCACACCTGCAAGTTCTCCTACATCACTCAGCATCTGAAGGCACCAGCACTGTTGAAAAAGACTTCACAGAACCAGAAGCGTTTTCCTCCGGCCTTCATTTTAACCTCAGAGGCCAGATAAAGAATCACTCAGCCCACGATTTTTAAAAGTTAATGGAACTGAAAATCCAGGCTTTATAAATTCTTGCCTAATAATCCAAAGAAATGACCTCAGTGAAATAGACAAGCAGCACCCCGGGACAAGCAGTCAAGACAAGCAGTGCCATCATAACCACGGGAAGCAATTGCCTCCAAAAATCAAGGCTGTGCCCAAGACTCCACTCGGCCAGCTGGCCAGATGTCCACTGGGTCCCAGCAGAGTCCTGGGTCTGAGCAGGTCATCTCTGAGCACTGCCCTGGGCCACAAAGGGAGGTGAGGGGCCTGCTCCAGGGCTGCATGAGCCGAGGCCCATGTAGAGACCTGTCTTCCTATCTTCATGGCTTCAGGCTAGTGATTCTTCTCTCTTACCAGGTCCAGGGCAGAAGGGACCGGCAGGGGAGAAGGGGCAAGGTAGAGACACCTCCTTCAGTGAAGGCACTGCTACACCTTATCTACGTGACACTTGAGATATCTTCTTAATTGCTCTGTGCCTCAGTTTCCTCATTTGGAAAATACTGCTTAGCTCACAGCATTGCTCCACGAAAAATGGGAGCAATGGCCAGCGTGGGATAGGGACTCAATCACTGCCTGCTCGCTTCCTTCCAAAGCCCCTGCCCGGGAGGATGCCGCTGCCTGGTCATGTTTGATCACTATCAGGTGTACACGTCTGGGTGCGTTACTGTTATTATGAGACCAACACAGGGCAGGAGAGGCTGTTTATAGTCAGCGTGAGGCAGCAGAGAGGCTCAGGTGGCAAAGCAGAAGGGGACGGACCGAAAGGCATCACCGGTGTGGGGAGCCCCTGACTCCCGGCTGGTCTAGGGACAGAGGGAAGAGAAGCAGGACCTGTGTCGAGACTGGATGCAGGGCTGGAGGTGGGGGAGGCCAGGGTCCACTCCTGGGCTTCTGGGCCTGTAAATGGCAGCTGGCTGTCCTATTAAAGGGGGGCAAGGAGGACGTGGAGCAGGGCTCCAGGCCCCACCTGAGCACCCGGCACTTCCAGCGAGCAGTTTGCATTTCCTAGGCTCCTCTGCAGCCGCTTCTGGGTCCTCCACACTCGTGTGCTGGGCACGGGGCATGAATCTGAGCTTGCACACTCGGGTTTTTGCCTACCGAGTTCTCAAGGGCAGGCTTTGAATGCTTCCCTGGCAGGAACACCTGTGTCCAGGTAGGAAGGGGCATTCCTTCCCTGCACTATGGAGAGAGCGTTTGACTCCCAGCCCTGTGCAAGGCCACGTGGCGACAAGAGGGTGTCCTTTCTGTGGAGCAGAACAAGGAAGGGAGCCAGGCTGGGATGCTGAGGGATCAGGGACAGGGGGAGGTCCCACTTTCTGTGTGGCTTCACCTTCAACTTGGGGATCACAGGAGAGCCAGACCAGGTGGATTCTAGAGCTCCACCTTCCCTCACTGCTTCAGAGAGACCAGAGAGGGCCCCCACCCTGCAGCCTCAGACTTGAGGGGAGCCAGGATCACGGGAGGACTAGCTGTACCAGAGGGGTGGGGAGAACTATCCCCGCCACACCTGGGGGCAGAAGACAGGATGTGGAAACAAGGGGGCGATGATGAAATGGGTCTGGAGAGAGTCAGGGGAGCTCTGGAGGACGAGGCCACACAGTGAAGGGCTGGATAAAGAACAGGGGGGACACACCACACCCAGAGAGCCACCACTGGGGGAGGGGCACTTAGAGCACATCTGGGGCGCCTGGACACCCCTCAAGCAGTGTGGAACGTCCCTTACATTGTGTCCATTCCAATATAAAGGATGTCACTCCCTGCCACAGACTAATGACCTCACTTACAAACACAGTTAGTGGAAAACAACACTTACTCCCTGTACCGAATAAGCCGGAGCAGAGGCTGCCGCCTGGCACCCTGCTGTACCCTGCCTCCTCCCCTGACAGGAGAAGGTGGCCCACATGTGTCCACTCCATCCCACCTCACCCTGCCTGGGCATGGAAACCAGCCAGGCCACAGGAAGAGCTGGGAGAAGCCAAGACGTCCCCCCAACTTCCTCTGCTCTGTACCAAACGTCCTTATTTGAAACATCCCCCCAGGCCATCTTCAACTTCCAGCCATGGAGGACTTTCTGCAAATATGTGGTCTTCAGTTTAAATGTGCCCAAGACTTACTTGGGCCAGGGACCATGCTCAGTTCTGGGCTCACAAAGATGCTGCAGGGGTGGGGGTGGACACCCAGGAGAGCAGCCTGGGGAGGTCTCCCGAATGCCTGCTCCTCTTCTGCTTCCTCCTGGGCCCCCTTCTCTTCCCCCTCTGGGGCCAAGCCAAACATGTGCAGGTGGGGCCTGGCTCTCCTGGCCAAGAGCCACTCTGGGCATGGAGGTGTCCACTGAGCACCAACCGTGTGGAATCATGGCATAGCAAATGCCTCCCAGACTGAGCATGTCAATCAGCTTGGGACTGGAAGATGGACCATCAGCCACCCTACTAGTGGCCCAGAGCCACCTTGCACATCCAGACAGCCCACCAGGGCGTTCTCTAGATGTCATCCTTGGCTTCTGTTGCCCTAGACGATGAGGCAGCCCTCCTGCCCTGCCCATTGAACTTCCTCTAAATCCCCCCACCAACGCTCTCAACTGCAGAGGCGCCCAGCTAGGGAGCTTTCTGAGGTCTGCACACTGCCTGGCGTCCACTGCTGCGGGCCTGTCCCATGTCCCCAGCTAGGCCAGTGAGGCTGGGCATGCTCTGGAGCTCTGTCGGTCCTGACCATGCTGTCCTCGATGCCCTCTGCCCCCAGCCCTACTCATTCTAGCACTTCTCAACACTCTGCTTCAATGGCCCCCTGTTTGAAAAGCTTCTATCATACCTTCAGGCTAGGTGAGGGACCCTCCTATGGCCCCCGGCCCCCTAGCATTTGCCTGCTGTGTCGTGTGCTTATTTTTCTTGTCTACCAGCATGCCCCCTCCCCACCCCCAGCAATCAGGGGCAACAATCACTGCTTCCTCAGACCCTGCACAAGGCCTGGCACAGCAGGGGTTCACTGCACCTATGTTAAATAAACGAGCCCCCCAATGGGCAAAATCACTATGCTGCACCAGAGAGCAGAGGGTGCATGGCAGGAGGGCATGGGGAGACCCACAGGAAAGCAACGTGTCAGCCCCATCCCAATGGTGGGAGACATGGGACAAAAAGCCAAATCCCAACAGCTCAGAAAGTGCAGTCATCCACTCACACATCCACCCACCCACTCGGCACCCCCCTCCTTCCACACACACGCTCTCATCCATCCACTCACACATCCACCCAACCATCCTGGCATCCATCCCACCACCTGCCCTTCCACCCATCCATTCATCCCCCATCCATCTACCCACCCACCCATTTCATCCATCTATCCATTGATTCATCCACCCACGTACCCACTCATTTCATTCATTCACCAACCCACTCACCCATCCAGCCGTCCATCTGCCCATCACCCCTTCCTGAGCACTGTGCCACATGCAGGGGAAACAAGAATAAGACCCAGTCCTGGCCTGCAAAGGGCTCCACAATACGTCACAACCAGGCACACCCCAAATCACCTGGGGAGCGGGTTTAATATTCAGATTCCCAGTCCTGTCCTTGAAGAGTCCGATCCTGCAGATCTAGGGGTAGCCAGGCAGGAAAGCCACGTTTACAGGACTCCCACCGTGGCCCAGATACAGGGACTCTGGAGAACACAGACTCAGAGAGCTCTGGGCAAACGACTCTGATGGGAGCCACTGGGCAGAACCTCGGAATTGGGAGGGAAGAATATGCCAGGCACAGTGCAGGACAGAGAGGAGCCATTGGGTTCAAAAGAAAGGAGGGTCACTAGGACAGACGTCCCTTGATATGGGGCTGGAGGAGTGCTTTCCAAGTACACGGCATCCAACCGTTACTGAATTAGCCCCTGCCCTGACTAAGTAGAAGATGCAAACAAAGGGCAACTTGTGTTGGAACAGAGAACTGAACCCCTGGGCCACCCAGAGCGGTCACAGCCACCCTGCTGCCGAGGGGCAAATTCAGCTGCAGCTTCTCTGCAAACTCTCCCAGACCTCCTGCCCCTGCCAGCCAGCTAGCTGGGTCTGCTGCACCCCTGCGGAGCCTCCTCTGAAAACAAGGGGACAGAATTCCTCAACTCCGCAGAAGGGTCTTCTAGATCTGCCTGTCCCCACTGACCTCCAGGTAGGCAGCGAGGATGCAGAGGCCACTAGCATACTGACAGCGTAAAGGGCTCCGTGCCAACCGCGTGCAAATGGCCTGCCCAGCCCACTCGCATCTCGGGAGACCTGCAGCCCTCTGCAGACAGCCCTGTGGGGGGGAGTCTGGAGCTGCACTGTCATTTCTGTTCTCCCCGGAGACAGGCCCAGCATCCCGGATCCCCCACAATCCTACAGCGAGGGGCATGCTCCAGTCAGGGTCTGGTGTTTGGGGAGGTGAATGGAGAGGGACTGCAGACCCGAGTGTGCTGCTATGGGCTGGAGGGAGCGCTCAGGCCCAGGGTGAGCCCAGGGAGGTCTGCCAAGAGTCACATGACTATGCCTCCCTCCTCATTTTGGATCCTATAGGGAGCTCAGGGGGCTAGGGATGCTCGGGGGCCCCCACAGCTGCTGGGAATGAGGCACGCAGTGTGAGGATTCTGGTGCACCATCTCCCGTCGGGGAGGTCTTGCCCCCCCAGGTCCCGTCTGAGGCCTGGGTCTCCATCTCTGCATTGGCACTCCTGTTAGCCACTTCTTTATCCATCCCGTCACCAGCTCTGGTTGCAAAGGATGCAAAGCCCCAGGAAAGTGACTGGTCAGTGGGTCACCAACACTTACAGGCTCCTCTGAGCCCTACCAGAAGGCTTCACTCTGATCAAAAACCCAGCGGGGGGGGTGGTGGTGCCTGTGGCTCAATGAGTGGGGCGCTGGCCCTATAAACAGAGGGTGGCGGGTTCAAACCCGGCCCCGGCCAAACTGCAAGAAAAAATAGCTGGGTGTTCTGGCAGGCGCCTATAGTCCCAGCCACTCGGGAGGCTGAGGCAAGAGAATCACCCAAAGCCCAGGAGTTGGAGGTTGCTGTGAGCTGTGACTCCATAGCATTCTACCAAGGGCAATAAAGTTAGACTCTATCTCTAAAAAACAAACAAACAAACAAACAAAAAGAAAACCATGAGGGACCTGGGGCATTCATGGCAGGGTAGGGCCTTGTGGAATAAAGGTCCAGGGGCCCAGCTGATTTCAGAGCCCAGGCTGGGCAGGGAGAACCCCACAGAGGAGGAGTAGGCCCCGTGGGGAGATCAGAGTAGACTGCCGCCTTGTGCTGATGAGCCCTCTACTTCCCCAGGTTCCTGAGCAGCAGCCATCACTGACTTGGGGGGACACCTGAGTCCCCCCAAGGAACTCAGTGCTAACTAGCCAACGGCTACCTAGCAGTGCTGGGGCCCTGACCCCCTCATCCCTCAGAACGGTGGTCTGCTCTAGCCCCGGTGATGGCCGACCTCGAGTTATGCCTAGAAGAGGGTGTGAGAGGCACGGGCTAGGGGACATGATCCCTCTTAGGGGACAGTGCTAGAAGGTCCTTGAGCCTGGGCTCCACTGGCCCCCACGCCCTGGTCTGGCCCTGTGGGTAGAACTCACAGAAGCTGCGTGGCCAGCAGCACTACCATCACCTTCTCCCAACATGGTGGTCCCCAGTGCACCCCCAGGACGTCCTCCTGTAACCCCAAAACCCTCAGAAGCAAGAGGAAAATGCAGCAGAGGCAATGGTCCAAATGCAGGCAGCAATTACCAGGGCAGGGGTTTCCATGCAGCCCGCAGAGCTGATGAAACTATAAAAACAGGCTCGAGTCCAGGGAAGGCCGAGCACTCAGCGGCAGTGTTCTAAATGCCTTCTAGTGAATGAGGTGCCTCACTGGCCACCAGCCAACCACTTCTAAAACGCCAGTGACCTCGGCATCACCGGTGAGTCTGCTGCGCTATCAGTGCCACTGAGCATGATTCAGTGTTCAGAGGAAAAGAGTCTACTCTGTGATTTTAATATTAAAACTCAAAAGAGCAGGTTGTGTGAATTTCTACATTTGTAATTTCAAAACTAACAAAAATACCACGTTAAACTATATTGGAGCAATCTGGGAATATCTGTTTGGATATGATGGACAAAGACCTTAAGGGACAACACTACTGAAAACAATTCTAAAATCTGAACAGAATGCAAAAATCAGCCACTTGAAGGGGCACGAAACTGAGCAGAAGCAGCCAGACTCCAGCAGGGACACAGACTTGCCCAGAGCACAGGGCAGGGGACCTACATAAGAAAGTGCCTTCTCCATATTTTGTTGTTGTTGTTTGTTTTTTTTTGACACGTTTTCCAGTTGTGTATCCATGGCTTTTATCTTGGTCTAAATATAGTCACACAGCATGGCCAGCTCCAGAGGGGCACATGCAGAAAACCCTGCCACACGAATAGCCCAAAGAAGAAGGAAGGAGGAGAAGCCAGGAAGCCATGAACTTGAAGAGTGTGCAGAAGTCCCTGCAAGGGAAAGAGCCAGAGAGGGGCTGGAAAACTGAGACTCCCCTCCTCTCCAATAGAGCCCCAAGCAACGTAGCCATAGAACTGGCTCAAAACAGCTCAGCTAAGCTTGCAGTATCTCAACTAGTGTAGAGCTGTCACCTGAGCAAACTGGTGAAAGGAAGGGAAGGAACTCACGGGTGAGAAACATCCAAAGCCAGAATCTCTACAACTTAGTGTGCTAATGTGTAGAACACAACAGAAAATTACAAGACACGCCAAGACCTAAGACAGCGGTTCTCAACCTGTGGGTCGCAACCCCTCTGTAACAATGAAAATACATCGCAGCATTAGGAAGGTTGAGAACCACTGACCTAAGACAATGAAACACCTTCTCAAGAAAAGAGAATCAACTGAGCCCAAACCCAAGATGAACCCGATGTCGGAATCTACATATAGGGATTTAAAAATGGCAATTAAACGCCAATCCACAATGTCTTAAAACGTGTGTTTTCACTGAGCAAAAAACCTTATCAGAGTAAGGAAGTCTTGGCAAACAAAAAGAAACACTAAAATCATACACATGGAAACCCTAGTAAACATACAATTTCTGAAATCATGAAACTCACAAGATGGATTTAATAGAGAAGTTCCAAAAGAAGAAGGAAGTGAACTTAAAAACAGATCAGTAAAAGTGTAAGGTGAAGAAAAATGATTGAAATGAAAATAAATAGAGCTCTGGGGATGTATCTGATGCTACCAAGTGATCGCATGTGTGTGTAGCTGGAAAGAGAGCGGGACTCTTCCTTCATTATATTATTGCCGTAACCCCCATGAAGCCAGCTTGATTAGTGCCCAGAACTAATTGGGAAAGGAAATGAGTAAATTAACTACTACAGGGCAAAGGGCCACTCAGTGGGGAAGGCGGGATTTGAACATCCCTCCCGACCTCAAAGGAGCACACTTTTCATCCTGTGCCAAGTGTCTTCTGGAGGTCTGTCCTCCAACAGCAGGGCCTGGGCACAGTGCCCAGACTGTTCCATCAGCCCCCGTGTGGCCCCTGTAGCCCACACCTGCTCTTCTCTGCTGTCTCCTGTGGAGATTCAGCAGAGGCTTCAGATACCACCTCTCCAACTTCCCTGGGACCTGCACACACCACTACTGCATCCATCATCCTGATGTGCCTCACACAACTCACCTCCCCAACTCACCACCATCGCTGGCTCCCCAGTACCCTGCAAACAAAGTCTAAGTCACAGGTCTGGCGTTTACAGCAGCCCTCAGCAGGCTTTTTAACTACAATTCTCAGGATCCTACTTTGGGAATCTTTCCTCCCAGCCTGGCAAACTCACTTCCTTTGAATGCTGTAGGCCTACAGGTATCAGCTCATGCTGGACTGTCCACCTGGGTACCCAAACTGACCTATGCTAGGGCCTGTACCAATAACTTCTGACTCTTGGGGATTTTCTGGTTCCGCCCATCAGTGGCCCCGAGTGGCTATCTCTGCACTTCCCATGGCAGAATCTCATTCCAGACACACATGTGTTATCTTTCTTCCCTAACAGACCTACCTAGCATTGGGGCCAGTCGCTCTGCTCCCTATTCCTGCCCTTCTAGGGCTCTGCATTTTCCACGGGGGCTCCCAAATGCCTCAGATACTGTCCCCAACTCCCAGCAGGGCAGCTGAGAGGGTGAAAAGAACCTCCAAGCTCCTGGCCTGACCTTGCCCCCGAAAGGGGATGCCCAGCAGACACTGACCTTTGACCCTGTCGCCGCGATGAAGGGGGATCTCGCCGTCGACTTGGGGCTGGTATGGCTTGACGACGACGAAGAGCCTCCCGGGCACGGCGCTGTAGAGCTTCCTCTTGGGCCCCGGGTATTCGAAGGCCGAGAGTGGGTCCTTGTTGGCACCAGAAGCAAAGGGTGACCTGAGTCAGAAGAGAGGGGCAGAGAGAGAGAGAGGAGAGTCACAGGCCACACTCTGGACACTGCAGCCGGTCCATTTAACAAATTCTGTGCAGCCAGCAGCCACGGTGGAACTCGAGATGCCAGATGGTGATGGAGACGTGAGCAGGCCCAGGAGTCATGGCTATGGTTAAAAGACTTCAGTCAACCCAACTAATCCACTTCCATCCGGGTGTATCCACAGAGAGCAGAAAGCAGGGTCTCAAAGACACCTGTGCACCCATGTTTACAGCAGCACGTCCACAGTGGCCAAGAGGCAGAAGTCACCCAGGTGTCTGTAAACAGACACGTGAACAAACAAAACGTGGTCTACTGTGGAGTATTACTCAGCCTCGAAGAGGAAGGAGATTCTGACACACGATAGGACACGGACAGACCGTGAGGACACCGTGCTGAGTGAGATGCCCAGAAAGTCAAACGCCCTATGACACCGTTCATACGAGGCCCCTTGTGTAGCCAAACTCATGGGCCTTAACCCAGCCCAAAGACGCGAGGCACAGGACAGAGGTTTTCACAGATGAACCTGCAAAGTAGCTTTTCCTACCAGCGTCCCTGCACTGTTTGGATGGGTGACGAGCGCTGTCTTCCCCACATAGGACAGTGGGCACGTCCACCTCCCACCCTGGGCAGTGACAGCCAGGAAGCATCACCTCACTACTTCCCAGGACAGGAGCCTTTGGAAATAAACCCACCCTCACGGAAGAGGCTGGACAGGGACTGCAGGACCACATTGTGGAGAATTCTGCTCAGAAAGACACCAGGGATCAGTGTCTTCCAAGAGGACATGAAGCCCTGGGGAAAGAGCGCTAGATTAATGACACAGGAGGGAAGGTTCCAGAGTCAGAAGCACATCTGAGTCTGGGGAGAGGAGAGGATGGATTCGTGCCACAATTCACAACCATGAGGGAGGGGTGCCCTGCTACGGTTCTCTCAAACTACAGGTGCTATGACCTCTGGGACCACGAAGCCAGGCTGGATCTTTCCATGAGAAAAGGGGAAAAAAGCCCCATTTACATGGGGACCAATGCAAAACAGGCTTGCCGGAGAAATTCCAGAGGCCAAGGTGACCACTTGTTTTGGTGTTTAATGTGGATCCCACACGCCTTCTGCACTATAAACACGTACTCCTGATAAATGCTTTAAGGTTTGGTTGTGCTCGGTAAATTCACGAAGGCCAATAGCGCCGTACTCAGCAGTGTGATGGTGAGGTGTGGCCAGGAGACCCGTGTGGACGTGTTTGAGGAGCCCAGGCTGCAGGTGTGAAGTCAGGGCTGTGGCAGGCTAAGTTTCAGCCTACTGTATCCTGCCAGCAAGGAGCAGATCAGGACTAAACATGAAGTCTGTCTTCCTGTCCCCAAGATCAGGACTGAACCCAAAGTCCAGACTTGTCCTTAATCAGTGTGGAGCGTGGAGAGGGTAGGACACTGGGCTGGTCATCAGGCCTCGTGTAGGACCAGTGGAAGGCTTGGGCACGTGTCCCTGGGCTCCAAGGACACTGGGCAGGGGAGAAGCTATGGGCAGCAGTGACTCACTGTCCCTAGGGCCACCATTCTTCCTCCAGGGCTTCTTCCAATCTGATCACAGCCACAGAAGTGGAGATCACAGACCCCTGGGGCACAGGTGCCCCACATGAGCTGTCACTGCCACACAGACTGAGCCCACCTTGCCTGAACAGCCACACCTGGGTGTGTGCAGCCAGGAAAACTGGCCTTGCGACTGTCCCGAGGAGCTAGTGCTCCCCCTCAGTAGATGTCATTTATCCCTATGTGACACCTTGAGAAGTCCTAGAGTGGCGACTCCTCCAAGAGGCAGTTGTGTGACCTCTTGCCCCAGGCCTTGCTCAGCAAGCCAGCTGGCTGCAGAGAGCAAGGAAGTGGGCCTGCCTGTGCCACGCGAGGGTATGGGAAACGCAGGGGCAGCCCTGCCAGGTAGGTCCCCATCACAGAGGCATCCCCCAGCCTGCTGTGTGCGCTGCATCTGGGCTCATTCACACACCTTACTGCAGCCTGCTGTGAGGCTGGACTGGCCCAGCATAGAGTGAGTGCAGAGAATCCAAAGGAGCTAGCTGTGACAGCTTCTCTGGCCCTGTGTCTCTGGCTGTCTCCAGTCTGGCTCCTACTCTGAGCACAGAGGTGAGTCCTGTCCACCAAGGGGGACAGCCCAGGGCTCCCTGCCCCACCCGGTGACAAATCCAGGTGACCAAGATCTCACCTGCGTGTGAAGGTGCCTCAGTCCTAGGATGTCTCAGAATCATACCCTCTTGCCGGCCCCAGACGCCACAGGAGCCAGGCCCTGTGGCCCAAGAGAGGCTCCCGGGAGGGGGTGGCGGGCGTGCATGCTGCAGCTCCCTCCATCCTGCCCACACCCACATAGGGAAGATGAGTCTGATATCCACCCACCCAACCGCCCGTGCCTTCCTTATGTTCTGGCCATGAATAGCAGACGGAATTCCAACCAACAAGGGCCAGATCCCCAAATTCTCCACATTAGAAAACTGGTACACGGGGTGACGTGGATGGTGATTTGAGCCACTTCCCAGCCGTCACGGGTGAGAGGGACCGGCCTACACACTGCACTTTCTCTCTGCTCACTTATTGTTCTGCAGGTACCTAGCAGGTGGGACGTGGGCTTGGGACCGCGCAGGTCTAACAGACCCGTGAATATGAGACATGGACGCAGCCCTCGTAGGGCTGACAGGTGGCAGGACAGCAGCACGAGAAAGTGGGGCCCATCTTCACATGTCCACTGGGTAGGCACGGGGTGGGGACCAGAGGCCGAGGTCAGGGCCTGCACAGACCTCCCCGAGTAGGGCTGGAAGAGGGGGTGAGGCCATGGGAAAGGCTCTGCTGGGATGTTCAGGGCAAAATCGATGCCACACAGACCCACGAAGCCATCAGACAGGCACGAGGCCACCCTGGCTGCAGCATCAGAGCCGACAGAGGATTTGAGTGAAGAGGGCCCTGTGGCCATCCCAGGGGAGACAGAGGGCTGGGCTGATACACAGGGTCATGGGAGAATAAGAGATACGAGATATCAAGGGGCTGAGTCACCCAGACCTGGGGACCTACTACACATCGGCCCACACAGAAGATGAGTGAAGGAGGCAGAGAGCCGCCAGCCTGGGGCTCCGTGGAAGGGGAAGCATCAAATGTAGGAGGCCCCGAGCTCAGAGCCAGGAGAGGGACCTGGACACTGGCCCACAGCTGCTGTGATCACCCCAGCACCTGGGACACCTGCTCATCTCATCTACCTGAACCCCCAGACACCAGCTGTGCCTCAACTTCCCTGGGCGTCGTATCAGGCCTATTAAACTCTGTTGACCAGGTGGGCTGGCGTGCTCAGACTGAAGTCCCCCAGGCGCGTCAGCCATCCTCCTCTCTGGCTTCCTGGGACTAGGCGGAGGATACACAGGTTGGCCTGCACACCCCTCTGGGCATCAGAGCCTCACCCCGCCTCTGTTGTTCTGATGATGGTGGCCCCTGTACCTGCCCTCAGGGACTTGGGACTATCTGGAATGTCCTGTCCCACAGACCCCAGCTGCTGCTTCAGGGAGGGGAGCAGAGCTGGAACCATAGGGGCAGCCATTATCGGACTTTGGAGAAAACAGTCGGATACTCCAGGCTAAGCAAGGGGCCAGTCTGGCCAGGGCAGGGAGAGGAGTGATGTGCCCCAAACCTGCCCTGAGCCCAGGTCCAATTCGCTTCCTGACAACTCCGGCGCCTGCAGGGGCCTGCCCCTCCCTGAAGCCTGGCCCATTTCCATCTCCGGCTGGTGTGACTCTCAACCTGTGTGAGCACCAACTCTGTCACTCCACGTCCTCGGTGCCAGAGACTGACAAGTCCCCTCCATCATGTCTGGTGGGGAACATGTGCATTCACTTCTGTATGGGAAGCACCCCATAGAAACTGGGGGAGCCCCAGTGAGCCCAAACTCTCCATGACACACCCCTGCCCCCCGGGTACAGGTGACAAGATGGGCAGAGCTGGCCCCCTCCTACCCTATCAGCAGGGCCAGGCCCCCTATGTTATGCGTCAGGACAGGGCACAGGGAAGTGAGTGGCAGACGCCTCCCTCATCCCAGAAAGCAGATCCCTGCTCCACTGGGAGCTAACCTCGGTGTCCTGGTTCCCCTGTCCCCCAGATAGGCAGGAGAGGGCACACGGTAGGGGACAAAGACCAGAGGCCCAAGTATCCCAGTGCCACCTGCACACACAAGCCTGACGAGAGAAGGCTTGATCCTCACGAAGGGCTTCACAGGTGAGGAAGACCCCACTGCAAATCCTGGTACCCCAGAACCTCCCAGAACCCATCCTTGCCTCTATAGGAAGCAGGTGGGTGCCCATGATTTCTGAAGTCTAACAGGTCCTGTTGTCTGTCTGCAACCCTGCTCATCAACGTGAGCAGCTGTCTCCTGCCTGGCGTCCTCTCAGAGCAGGACGATCCCCAAGGCAGATGTCATCTTCCCCGGGAAAGGGACCTGGACGCCGACCTGGACGCCAACCTGAAGCTGCTGCCACCACCCCAACGCCAAGGCCCGTTCATCTACCTGAGCTTCCCACAGTGCCGATCAGGGAAACAAAAGCAACTTGAGTGAAAGAGAGACTTTCCTAAGCACCTCTGGGTTCTGCCAGATGTGGCCAGAGTCTCTGGCTTAGCATTCCGAGTGCGCGCATGGGCAGGTGAGAAGGACCTGGCTCGGAGGACAGCAGCGTCCCAGCCTGAGCCAGCAAGTGGCGCTGGTGTTAACCTCCACCTACCAAACAGAAGGACCCAAGGCTTTCTCCTTTGCCCAGCTAAGCCCACCCAGGAAACTTGTGTCTGATGACATGGGGACCAGACATTCCTTCATGTGGGGTGAGGCTGGGGTGGCCCCCAAGACTGGCTGCCCAGACTTCAACGAAACACATCAAGAGCCTTCTGAACCTGGGTAAGGGCCCGTTGTCACCTGGCAGAGACTGCCGTAGTGGGCGACAGGAAGGGGAATGGCAGATTCAGGTGTCCCCAGAATGTTCTCAGGACCGTGGCCCCACCATACCAGTGGGTGCCACCAGAGGGCACCATGCCCAGCAGGGGGACTGGGGAGGTTCCCAGGAGGAAAAGGACCCAGAGACTGTGCAGGGACAGTACTTCCCAAACCATCAGAAAACAAACTGGAAGGGACAGAGGAGAGGGAGGGATGGAAGAACTGTGACAAACGAAGGTGGGCAGGAGACCCCAGAGGAGATGGGACAAGTGTGGGGTGTCCTCTCTCCCCAGAGGGACAGCCCTGCCATAGGCTATGGGCTGCCTGGGAGGGGTCTGGGAGACACTGACTGTTCTAAGCCTAAATTGTGGCCTCCAAGACCCTCTGGAGACCTTTAGTTAGAAGGAACGTTGCCGAAAAGCTAGCTCCCAGATGGGCCAAGAGAGCTCCATGGGCAGCTTAGCCGTGAGGGCTGGCCTACTCTTGCTGGGCACTGTGGTGGCTTCTCCACTGGGGAGGCATGCCCTGCCCACAGCACCAGCCCAGGAGGGAGGGAGCCTGGGTGGGCTGCAGGGCCCAGGCCCCACCCCACAATCATGCTACACCTGAGGGTCCAGCCTGAGGCTGGTTCAGGTCACGCTTCCACTGAATTCTCAGCTGGGTTTCTGGGCCTCGAATTGGTGTTTAGACCAACAGGCCCTGCCTGGGAAGGGTGCAGAGTAGCTGGGAAAGGGCAGAGAACCCATGGAGGGGACACAGGGCCTGGTCCAGGGCCGGCCTTGCTCAGGATGCTGCGCCTCCCTCCAATCTGGCCAACTCTGCTTCTCCTGCCTCTTAGCCTAAGCCAGTGTCCACCACCTGGACAGTGGCACCTGATGCCTCCAAGGTGGCTAAGGAGGTCTTCCTAAACTGTCCACAATGATGAATCTGAGAGCGGCAGACACCAGATACGACGTCAGCACGGGTTATGCCACTTAATCGTCCTCCACAGGCCCAGAACAGAGACTGGTGTCACTGATCCCATTTCACATTTGAGAAAACAGAGGCACAGAATAGTCAGGTGATCTGCCCAAAGTCACATGCCAGGCAGGCAGAGTCAGGGGCAGCCCTGAGTCTGGCACAGCATGTGGCATGGGCAGACAGGGGCTCCCTCCACCCGACAGGCCCGTGGGCACAGGGAGCCCCAACCCCACCTCCCGTCCCGACAACAACCTGAATGGGTTCTGGGGGACCCAAGGCATCCTCCCCACAGTGTCCATGAGCACTGCCCAGCAGGTCCACTCTGCCCTGGGAAAGAACTGGCTTTTCTGGAAGAGCAGAGCAGGGCAGACCCAGGAGGGAGGGGGTTGGCTAAGAGCCCACCTCCTGCTGCCCTCAAAGGCCCTGAGCTATGCTACAAGGCCTCATGTTGCATCCTCCAGCCTCGGGGCTGCCCCCAATCACCGCTTCCCTGCCCAAATTAAGGTCATTTCTATGCCAAGACATGGGGGTGTCTCCCTGGCTAAGGCCAGGCCCGGGTCCCACAGCCAGGGAGCAGAGTCCAGCGGGAGACCATGGCCACAGCTGGCTTGCAGGACATTCAGACACAAGTTTGGTCAGCACACCAGTCCAAATGCAGCACACCAGTCCAAATGCCCCGGCCAAATCACCGATGGCCCTGTGGCAGCACAGGCCTGGTATCTGGGGAGTTCTTGGATAACCCCGTCGAGTGGACGATTAGCACGGAGGGAATCTGTCCCTAGTGCCGCTCACTGTGTAGAGACACGTCTGCACCCCCCGTGCACGTGGCCCTGCACACCAAGGCAGCACCACAGTTCCTATCCTCAGCCTGGGGCGCCTCCAGGAGATGCCCAGAGGGGCACTCTGCCTCCAATTCTCCATCCCACCTGCCCAACGTGTGGGCAAATACTCCCACTGTGGTCTCCTCAGAGAGGAGGTCCTGGTTAGGACAGTGGGGTCTTGGGAGGAAAGGACCTGCCAGCTCATTGTACCCACCCAGGGGACCCTTTTCACACCTCAATTACTATCACACAGCTACCATCAACGAGGGGTGGATCCTGGGCAGAAAAACATGGGACAATTAATCAGGAAGATGGGGACAAAGCCAAAGGAGGCAGGCTGATGGGTCAGGGTCACCCACAAAGACAGCACTCACTGATGGGGACAGCCAGGAACCCACACTTAGGGGACAGTGCCCTGGGTTTGCACTGAGAACAGTAGCAGAGCTAGACAGCTGGTCACCCTACTGGATGGTTCTAGATGACAAAGGGAGACAGTCTCGGCCAAACTCTGGGCCTTGGGTTGAACTTGGATTTGAGCTCTAGGGACCAGTGTGCACTGAGCATTTCCTAGGACAGGCGTGGGGCCAGGCAGCTGCCCTGAGCCCCTTGGTTTAATCTTGAGTCTGAGGTTGGTCTGTGCAGGATCTTTAGTTTATAGCTGACCAGGAGGAGACACAGGGCTGGCAACTTGCCTGAGGACAGCTGCACCAGGGTTCATCCAGGAACACGTGTCCGGACACTGAGGGCTCTAGGCAGGCTGGCAGTGTGAAGATCACACACACGCTAGCACAGACACACACTCGTGCACACACAAGCACCTCCCCCCCACCTGCGCAGGGAGCAGGACACTCAGACAGGGTCCTTGGGATAAGCCTAGCTGCCCTGCTCTCCACAGCTACACTGTGTCTGCAGCTGGTGTAAGTCCCGGCCACGCAGCCTTCACTATCTTATTAGATTCCGTACTGGGGGAAGGGCACTCATTCTTTTCTAAATTACAGTCATAATTCCAGCTAAGTGTGTGAAGTGGAATTGGCTTCCTCGGGGGAACCCTTTAATTTAGCTTTCGACTGTTCTCAGCACCTGGGACTTCTCCCTCAGGGCCACTCCAGGCAAGAATCTGGACCAGGGCTGGGGACTGCATCTCCTCACCTGGCTCCAGTGAGAAGTATCCATAGGCCGAAAGGGCTAGGCTCTGCTGGCCCTGAGGTTCAGGTCTTGACCCCACCAGTGGGTGGGCAGAACTCTCACGAAGCATTCGCCCTACAACCTCCTTTCCCCTACACCTCCTCAGCAGCAGCCCTGAGACCTGGCCTGCCTGTCACGGTCAGAGCAATTAGCTCCTTCTGGGACCACATGAGGCACTGACTCTGCCTCAAACTCACACTGAATTTGTAGGATGGAGCCCCTGGGAGGGCACAGGAGGTGACCATCCCCTTCCCTGTCATCAGTGATCTTAGCAAGACTCACTGCCTTCAGGCTTGGGCCCCAAGTGGCTTCAGAGGCCAGGGAGGAGCACACTGGGGCAGGAGTCAGGGACCTGAATGCTGAGCAGTGCCATCACCGGGAGCATGTGTCCGCCAGGAGGACGCAGCCCACACCTGAGTGAGCACCCCAGACTCCAGAACTCGGGGCCCAGAGGCCTGACTCAGGAAGCTGGCACTGTGAACTCACAAGACAGCTGTTTCCACGTGAGAACATGGCAATGTCAGCAGCACCAAAGACCATCGACCACCGACACATTCATGGCTCAGACCAATGTTGACCCCAGCCCCTGAGACCTCAACAACGAGCTGACCCCTGGAAGTCCCTCATCTTGCCTGAAACTTTTAGAAAGCAGCGTGACAAGACTGAGAACGTGCTGGGGAGTTGGCGCTCTGAGTGCAAATCCAGCTCCTGCTGTACGGGAGGTAGGAGACCCAGGGCTGGATGCCCAAGGGGAGTGCTGGCCAAGAGGGCATAGGCAGGTCCTCTAGCCTGCCCTATGCTGGCCTGTGTCCTCATCTGTACAGTGGGGTGAGGAAGGGGTTCCTGTGGAAGGGGAATGCTTCAGAGACTTGAGACCTGCTTGGTGCACCTGCCGAGCTGGGGCAGCACTACTGAGACTGGCCCCACAGCTGCTGGTGAGATGGCCAGCTCCAGTGTTCTTATCTGTGCCAGGAACTGTCACTATTACCAGTGTGTGAGTTCATCTGGACACAGTGTGTCTCAGGTTTGCAGATGCGGACTCTGGAGAGTGCTTGATACAGACCGGACTCGCGGCTTGGCTCCCTTCCCACCCCCCGTTTTGCTTTTAGCACCAGGAAGTCCATGTACAAGGAAAGGAAACGCGGCCCCAGACAGCAGCAGCCCCCTCCCCTCCCCCACGGGGCTCCGCTCAGCCTCCCTCCCACACCTGCCCAGAGCTGTGAGCATGCACATGAGGCTCAGGAAAAGGACCCCTGGCCCCTAAGTAGTAGTTTCAGAAGGGACAGTGCGCAGAATATAGACTTTAAAGTTCCCTGGATAGCCGGCTTGGAATAAAATAGGCTTTCTGTTCAACCTCTGGGTGTCCCCCAGGTTGGAGGAACCAGGCTCATGGCAGGCAAAGGTCCCCTGCCCTTGGCACTCGTGGGAGCCCCACTGCCCCTTACCCGACGTGCCGGTGCCTCTTGCCATCCTCGCCTGCGCCCAGCCTGTTGAGTGACGGGGACCTGCTGCGGGGCCCGGGGACGTAGTTCCCGATGGTCTTCACAGCACCATCAGGCCTGCTGGGCGTCGCCTGCAGCAGCTGCGGCGAGAGGCTGCGGTGGGAGATGGCCGGGGGGCAGACAGCCCAGTCGGGCACGCTGGCGTTGAGGTTGTTGTCGCTGTTGGAGCGCAGCAGGACCCGGGGGGCGGCCAGCGTGCTGGGGGGCCGCCGCCTGCGGTTGGAGTAGGCCGGGGCCTCCCGGAAGGGCACTGCAGGGAGAAAACAGGGAAGAGAGGCTGGTGAGTGGGTCATCTGAGTCGCGGGTGGCACCAGCCTGCATGCGTCCAAGCCCCATGCGAGCCGGGAGAGGGGGCCCTTGAGTTCTGTGCCCGGTCTCCTGCCAGACCTCCAAGGCCCAGAACTCAGCCCTGACACAGAAACAGAGAGACGTGGTTGGGACTTGAGATGTCCCTGCTGCAGGGAGACTCACGCAGACACTGCACATGGAAGGGACGCGGGGTCTGCACTCCCACCCAGCCAGTGCCCAGCCCTCGGCCAACTCCAACACGTACAGCCGGGAGCTTCATCTCACAAAGCAGGCAGGGTGCTGAGCTGGGGCAAAGCTCCTCTTCTTGAGGACCTGAACACGGCCTCTGCTGTGGGCTGGATTTTGACCCCCTGCCACTTAACTGACAAAGTCCTAAGCCCCAGCATCTCAGAATGTGATAGCATTTGGAGATAGGCCTTTACAGAGGTGATTCAAGGGTAGGTGGTCATCAGAGTAGGTCCTAATCTGGTGTCAGATTAGGCAATTAGGACACATACACACACACACAAAGGGATGACCACAGAGGACACAGGGAGAAGGTGGCCGTCTGCAAGCCAAGGCCTTGGAGGGACCCACCCTGAGACACCTTGATCCAGAGTGTGAGGTGATAACTATCTGGTGTTTGAGCCACCCCATCTGCGGTGCACGCTGCCTGAGCAAACGAGTATGGACTCCAGAGATACTGGTCACAATGAGACCCCTCAGTGCCAGCCCCCAATGCTCCTTCCTCCGTCTCGTATGAGAAGGCAAAGGCAGGCACACCTTGTCTGGCTCCCACTAAAGCTCTAGCTAGCACAAGGCCTTCCTCTGCTGATTCAGTGTTCCCAGGCACTTAGAATAAGGGCAGCAACCCCTCCAGAGCCCTGAGTGATGGCGGCCACATCGCCGCAGCCCGGGGCCACTCAGAGGGCTGAGCCTGACACAGTAGCTGCCTTTCCTAAGACGAAGCATCTCCAGGAACGTGGCGTCCACGCTGCTCGGGAGTCTCAGACACCACAGACTACCCAACACGCTCGGTTCTTCCTGGCTCTTTGATGCCCAAGGCAGCTCTTCCATTGGCCATAGGATTTACACCCTGGGGGCAGACTCTACACTTGCCTCTAAAGTTTACGCTGCCCACGGCCACGGCTGCCATTTGGCAAACTGGAGGCTGCAGAGCAAGGGAAGCATGTGTCCTGCTGGGGCAGTGAATCTGAGGACGGGACCTTAATGCCTCAAAGGAGAAGAACGTCAGGAGTAATTCAGTACATAAGTGGCAATGCCAGAGCTCTGGGGACAGAGGTGGTGCTGGCGGAGCTCACAGGACAGAGGTGGTGCTGGCAGAGCTCACGGGGAGAGAGGTAGTGCTGGTGGAGCTCACAGGACAGAGGTGATGCTGGCAGGGCTCATGTGGACAGCCATGACCCAGGACGCTACCTGCCCAGGGTAAGGGCAGCCCAGGAGAACACGGCTGGCAGCCCAGCCTGAGAAGCCGCACACAGAAAGGCACAAGGCTTCCTGGGGACACAGTTTGGACTTTGCACAATTGGGCTTCAGGACAGTTGGTGATAATGTAGAAGTGACACATTGGGGAAGCCGTCACCCACAAGAAAGACCTCATCCTGGGGACGGGGGCCTGCGTGTGTGTTTTGCTGGTCATGAGGGAAAACCACACCGATTTGCCCTCCCCGTAAGAGGGCAGAGGCTTAAAAACAATTGTGGTACAATTAAGTGTTCACCAATGAGGCTTTGAAAAATGCAATTGCTCACGCGAGTGTCTGGGTGATCTGGGAACTGCCTGGCATGGGTGGGGGTGGGGTAGGGTGTATTAAAAGACCTTGCAAAGGGCTGGCAAGCCCAGAGCCTCAGAGAGCAACTGTCTTTCATTCAGAGGTCATGGCTGGAGGAGTGTACTGGTGTGAAAGTCAAAATCTCAAGCACACAGGCAAGCAGAAAGCAGCCCCAGAGCTTCTCGGCTTCCCGGAACCCTAGGATGAGCAGCTGGGGCTCTCCCTGACTGACCATGTGGCAGTGACCCCCACTCCAGGAAAGACTGACTCCTGCGACTGACACCACCCCCCCGCCAAGCCCCTGCTCCCCGACAATACAGCCAAGACGCCTGTTCTGACCACGTACCTGGGGGAGGCACACCCTTAACAGCAAAGCAGTGGCACCTGGACAGAGCCCTACTGCTCGCCAAGAGAAACACATCAGGGGAAAAGAGTCTGGGCAAGGACAGAACGGACAAAATTAACCATAACCCCCCAGGTGAAAATTTCATGCTGTTCATGGCTGATAAAAAATAACGTCCCAGAGGTAAATTTTGGTGACTAATGTCAGACAATAGGCATAGATCAAAGGCTGGGTTTGGTTTTTTTTAAATATGTAAATTCCAAAGAATCAGAGTAGAGATTTCAAGAGGGGGAAGAATTCACGTGTGTGTGGGGCAGGGAGGAACACCCTCAGAAGATTAAAGGACACAGAGCCGGGGCACTTTCCAGCACATCTTATCCTGAGCACCAAGCAAGTCGCTCAAATGGAGTCACATAGGTGACATTAGGGTGAACGTTTTAATGAAAATTACCTCGCCTGATTACCAAGATTCATATTAAATTAGTTTCCGGAGCCCTGAAATTTCTTCAGTGTTTATTTTATGATGAGCTTGGGCTGAGAAGTACCTTCCTAATTTCTTTAAAGTCACAAATCTTCCGATTTCATAAACTAAGAGCTTCTGTCTGACAAAATTCATCTAACTGAAACCGTCCATGGAAATGATGATTTTTTTTTTTTTGGTGAAAAGGGTTAAAAATAACTCTTTTCCTGTCTGAAAACGATTAATATTCCACCCAACTGTTTCCTTCTTTCAGGCAATCTGCAAACTCTTCAGTGGGTGGGTATTTTCTTAGCTGTCTGAACATGTGTTTATTTATATATATATATATATATTTCCCCCCTCACAATAAAAAATCACACAAGGTATGACAAAAAAGCATATGCACTTTTAAAGTCTGCCACGCTGCCTTCTGCATCCAACTCCCTAAAACTGCAACCCGGGCACAGCCACAAGAGCTGCGAGTGGTCCGGGAGGGCGTCCACCTCCTCCAAGCCACCAGCCATGTGCCCAGCCTTCCCTAGCAAGTGCCTGGCAGCCCACTGGTAACCGGCAGACTAGAGTCCAAACTTCCTTTTTTTCCCTCCAAGGACCTATTATCGTCCAACGTGCTCTGGGGCACAGCCTCTCTCCATGGACGGGCGTTCCGGAATGTAATTCGGCAAGGAGGCTGGAGGCTCCGAAGCACTGACAATAAAGCACCACCTTCAACCGTGGTAATATTCCGGACCAAGTAAGACAAAACCGTTATCACGAAGCAGAAGTAATCATTATTCCCTTGCATGACACGGATTAATAGCTAGTCATTTCAGGAGGAACTGGAGTCCCTCCGTGCCCCCAAGAATCAGCGAGAACCCGCTGATTCCCCTGCCCCCGGCTCCCTGCAGACTCTCCCTTACCTTCCTTCTTGGTGAAGGCATTTAACAAAGACTTCATCTTTCCTCTGACTTTGGCAGCGGTCCGCTCATTATATAACCTTCTCGGAGGGGAGGAAGGAGAGGCGTGCAGCCCAGCCCCTCGGCGCTAGAGCGGCTGGGACCCGGGGAGAGGTGGCAGGCGTCTGGGCATGGTGCACTTCCGAGCATAGCTGGGCATGCCAGACCCAGCGCGCTGGTGACAAAGCCCACCCCATATTGTGTCTGTCAGCTGGGAACCAACTGTGCGTAGACTGGGGCAGTTCTCAGAGCCGGCTCCCGCTCCCGGCGCGTCATGTGAGCCCAGCTACTCTGCTTTTGTGCTCAGGGCATCTAGGCAGAGGCTCCCCCGGAGGGCTGAGGCTGATTGAGCGTCCTCAAGCTGGTGGCTGGGAAACAACAGGAGGCATTCGTGAGCTTGATCCCCAGCTAGCCAAGGAAACTCGGGCTAGTGCCGGGCGCTCCATTGCCTGTGGCTAAATATAACGCTCTGTTGCTTTTCTATTTTGTTAAAAAAAAAAAAAAAATCTTTTTTTAAAAAAAATGCCAAGTTTGTTTGTCAGCTAGTAAATGCGGCAAGAAAGTTAAAGGAAACAAATATCCATGCCCCCGGCGAGCCTCACGCCAGACCAGACCCACGTCCATCAGGCAGGTACCGGCGCGCTGGAATTTCAGAACACGACCCATATTTCCGCTGAAGAGAGTCAGAGCCGAGAGGACCCATTACATCTCTGCCCTCCCCTCAGCTGGTAATTACCCTGCTCAAAACCGGAGTCCACCCCTCCCACTTTTTTTTTTTTTAAAGAGAGAGATAAGAAAACAGTTCAATGGAGACCTAGGCACTGCTGGCCCTGGTTTCCCAGGCAGCTGATTTAAAAAAAAAAAAAGCCCTTCAGAGTCCCATTTCTTTAGCATTTCCACCCTGACAGAAGCCTAGGAGGGGCAGAGAGACCAGCCCTTGGACGCATTGTGCTGGGAAACACTTGTCTGCACAGCACGCACAGGGGGGCAGACGCAGGCGGGTGAGCTCTGCAGCAGAGCTCAGAGCTGTTCCTACACCAGGAGAAAGGTCTTCTGAAGCTCAGAGAGGCATCCCAGGGGCAAGGCTCTAGGCTCTGTGCTCTGTCTGTCGCTAGGGCTGTAATTAAGTGCATGTTTTTTCAGCTGCTAAGAGAACTGCTTCCCAAATTAAAAAAAAAAGGGGGGGGGAGAAACATGAGACAAGAGGAGGAAAAAGCGACTGGAACACCAAAGTTGAACTCCATATGGTCGACACACTTTGTGTCAACAAAAATGGCAGCATAAGAAAGAGGAGGCTGGATGCGGGCCGCCAGCAGGAGTGAGGACCGGCCCTTCAGATGAGTTCAGGACGATGTGTGCCTGCAGTGTAGGGTGTGTGTGCCCCGTCTCAGCTCAATACTTAGACATCTCCCTGATTTAACTCACGTGACTCATCAGCCACCCCAGAATCTCACTCTGGGGACACCAGGCTGCATCCTCCATTCACAGAACTGCTCAGAGTCATTCCTAAGACCTGCACCAAGAAACGATTCTGCTACCAACCACATCACCGATGTGTCCCGCCCAACTCATGCATCTATCTCCTTAGACGTCTGGGGCAAGGTTGAAGAGCTTCCAGAAGAACCTTTCTGAAAAGCACAAGGTGTCACCAACAAGGACACATCTGCTCTTTGTCCCACCTGAGGAAAGCAGATAATGTGTCCTCCAGGCAGACTTGCAAGGGTCCTGAAGATAGTGGGTGTCTAGTTCATCATGGTCAGAGGCCCAGTGCCACCTAGCCAGCGATGTCACAGTGTCAGTGTGTAAAGGGATTGCCTCCATGGGCTGGAAGACCCAGCCAGTCACGCGCCTGTCCCATGGGCCCAGAGAACCCACCCACCAAAGCTAGAGGGATTCTCTAGGAGGCTCAGCATGGCTCGGGTCCTCCCTCTGTCAGTGCCCTCCCGGGAGCCCTCCCAAGCCAAGTGCACATCACTGTTTAGGCCACGCTGTGCCTCTGCACAGTCCTGGGCTGGTGAGCTCACGCACCTGCCTGGAGCCTGAGGCCAGTGGTGACCCACAGTCGGGCAGTTCTGTAAGCTGCAGATGACCTTGGGTGGAGGACATGGGGAAGAAGCCCCTTCCTGGGGGCCAGGGGGCCATCCCACGTCTTTTCTGACTTGACAAGGTGGGGACAAAGCAGAGTCTTCTGCATTTGCTGAGCCTCCACCTTCAGACACAGTGAAAGCCCCTGCCCAGTCTAAAGCAGAGCAGACCGGGAAATCCCGGGACGCGGCCTTGCGGTGGCACCTACCCGTGGCCCAGATGGGAATATCATTGGCTGCGATGCTGCCAACTGCAGAGAGAGCAGCTGTCCCCACAGTGCTTCTGCCCACAGCAGGAGTAGAGTTGGGGAATAAAGGGGGCCCTGGGCAGCTGGGCAAGAGAAGGGGCCTTCCCCAGCCTCGGCCTTGCTGCTGGAAACACCGCTCACTGGTCTGTAGGAGAGGGCAGGCTCTGTGTCCCTCCCACCCACCTTCCCCCCTGCATTTGACGTCCCCTCAGGGTTTTGAACCTGGAACTTGTGTGAGCCCACGGGGCGCAGTGGCAAGATTACAAAGAACCCAGGTCTCTTCGGACCGCACTGGGCAGGACAGGGAGGTGGGACCATGATGATTTGAGGAATCCCAGGAAACACCCACGTGCTGAAGGATTCCTCCTGGACACTCTCAATTATTTTGATAAGTAGACAACATTTCCAGCCCCCACCTAGGGGAAGCTGAGCAAGCCACTCTCAGAGATCAAGAGGTCAGGCCTGTGCACAGGGCATACTGCGTGCCTGGCCCCGGGCAGGCTCTGCCATGCAGGGTCTCAAGGACAACCCCCCAGCCATCCTGCTGTAGGAGGGGGCTGTTCCTGGCACTGGCCCCTGGTCATGAGCAGGCATGCTCTCCTTGAATGCTTCCCGTGACAGGGGGCTCACTACCGTTGTCAGAATCACTGTTCAAGAGAACATTTGGGTCTGGACCCTCACATGACCGCAGCTGCACACGTCCAGATCTGCTGGGCACTGGCACGCTGCCCGAGGGGCACGCACCGGCTCAGGGCCCACAGATAGGCGTCTCCTTCCCCCTGGCTTCAGACAACAGGCTATGCTGCCCTCCCTCACCACCGTCTCTTTGCAGAGTGGACCACTGTGCTGGGAGCACTTCCCAGCATGACAGGAGAGCCAGGGCACCAAAAGCACAGCCTGCCTGACCATCACGAAGCCGCCTGCGTCCTTCAGCGTGTTCATCATCACACTCTGGCCCAAAGTTTCCAGGGAACCCTTGTCTGTGAGCCTCAGAGAGATGGTAACCAGTGCCCGGGAATTTATTTTGCTATGTTTTATGGGCATGCCTGCAGCCTGAGGCCGCTTGCCCACTTGGTTGGGAGAAAAGTTCTGCAACTGTCTGGGGTCTGGGCTGTCACACGGCTGCAGCTGCACTCTCGGGTCCTGTGGGGACAGTGAGCTCAACTCGAGCCCGGGCTTGACAATCTGCTTTCTCCTGCCACTGGCACACATGCTGGGCCCCTCACCCTCCTAATCACAGACCCGTGACCTAGACAGGTGACCTTGGCGAGCACCCTCGCAGAACCCCAGAAATCTCCTGACACCGTTTCCATCTCTAAAGCCAGGGCACTCAGAAAAGTAAGAGCTAGTAGTTAAAAATAAAGACTAAGATGGAAGATGAAATTTAAAAACCCGTTTCCCCCCCAGCCTTCCAGAGATCTTTTCTTCCCCTGTAATGTATCCCATGATGGAGCCTCAGACATCCTGAATGTTCCTGTGGCATCTCCATCCTCGGCTCCCCAAAACCAGCTCCGTGGACAAGATGCATGCAGTCCAGAGAGGCCAGGTGAGCTGCCCAGGTTCCCAGCAGTCAGACAGCCCTGCCTCACCCACAGGAGTGAAGGCATCAGAGCACAAGGCCTGAAGGACAGCTGAGCTCTTTATCCACCATTAGACCCTCTGTCTCCAGACGGGTCTTTCATGCAGGACCTGCAGAGACCTGGGAGGCTTGTGATGGCCACATTCCTGCCAGTGCAGATGGCATTTTATTTCAAATGGATTTTATTCCAGAAGAGGAAGGGATTGGTGAAGAAGGACTTCCGGGTCCGAGCAGGGTGCTGGGGTGAGGTAGGAACCTTGAGACTCAGTGGTGAATCAGCCCATCTGCCTGCTCACCCACCCTCCCCAAAGCACAGGCGAGCATTCTTCTGAGTCAGGAACAGTTCCTTATTCATGGACAGTTGAAAGCCCGGGAGAAAAGATCAGAGAATCCTCCCAAGTTACAGGAAGGAGGAGAGTCACCTCAAAATTAACCCCAAACTCTCAGCCTGGTCCTTCAGCTAACAACTTGGCTTCACTCAGCCCAGCCCCAGAGCCTTCCCCCGGGGGAGGCAAGAGCCAGTCCCTCCCCTCCAAAGCCCCTCAGACGCCCCATACTCTGAAGCGCCCCTCAGACTCACAGACTCACTACGCCATTTATTTGCTGCGTCTTTTGACAACTGCCTGACAACAGGCTGAAAATAATTTTGCTTCTTCTATAAAAAAAGGCTCTTCGCACATCTGAATGTCTCAGGGTGCTCTGGAGTCCTGGCAGGGAGGGAGCGCCAGGTGTTATAAACCTGCTGGTGAGATTCGAGAGGCCAAGGGGGTCTTAGAGAAACCCCCCCCCCTACTCCGTGGTGATAACACCCGTTCCCCACGCTGGCTGAGGCTTTGGTGCACATTTGGTTTGGAAAGGGAGGACAAGGCAGCCAGGCCAGCTGGAGTAGGCGCTGGCTTTGTGCCTCACACCCTGTGCAGCTACAGGCTGGTCAGACATCTCCTGCCTTCAGCTTCCCCATCTGTAAAATGGGAATAACACAATTTATTCCCAGTGTTCATTGCAGGGACCACCTGAGCTCATGTTTGAAGTGCAGAGGAGAGGGGTCAGCACACACAATGCTCTGGAGGGAGAACTGCAGGGCAGCGTCCTGGACGGTGGGTCAGTAGAGGTACCTCTCCACAGGGGGGCTGTGAGGATGAGGAAAGCAGTGTGTGCACCAGCGGCTGGATGTTAGGGCTGCCCTGAACCCTCAATAAATATACTTCCCTAAAAATAATCTGCAAGGCAATCTCCCCTCCCTCTCCCTGCCCCCATCTCTGTGAGGAATAAGCCTCCCTTGTTCTCCGGGACTCAGTCACATTATCTTCTCTGATGTTGCCTCTTCTAGGACGTCTCCCTGACAGATGCTGTGGCAGTGATCAGCCTCAGGGCATCTCCTGGTGCAGGGAGACTCCAAGCTCCTTGAAGGCAGATTCCATGCCCAGCTGCCCTCATTATCCTGCAGCTGGGGATGATCCCTAATGCTCTGATTCAGGGGTCCTCAAACTTTTAAAACAGGGGGCCGGTTCACTGACCCTCAGACCATTGGAGGGCTGGACTGCGGGCCCTGGGACAAGTCGGCTGCTAAGCAGGACAGGCATGCGGCGGTGACTGCATGTGGCCCGTGGACCATAGTTTGAGGACATCTGCTCTGATTGAAGGAAGGAAGGAAGGAATGAGTGAACCAGTGAAGAGAGGAGGCAGCATATCCTGGCTTCTAGGCACTCTACCAGTGCAGCAGGCGGTCTCCACTGTGCTAGAGCCACCTCTCGTCTCTGACCCCACCCCTCCTGCTGCCCAGGGCCTTGTATGACCCAATAAAGGCCAAGCCAGGGCTTGCGCTAAACCACAGCCACACTGCCAGCTGTTCCTGGAACCCCAAGAAGGCCTGTGCTGCAGGCTCTAGGGGCTGAACTCACCCTTGTCCCACAAGCAGGTGCACCAGACCTCTGTCAGGCCAGTGTCCTCAGAGACCCTGATGCCTCTGCAGAGTTCCCCATAGTCTGAGTCCTGCCTTCCCGGTTAGGAAACAATCGAGGCACAGCGTTCCCAGCTGTGGGGCTTCAAGCGGATCAGACACACGGGCCTGGAGCACCACGGCAGCCAGCAGGCATGAAACCAGCTCTAGAATAGCACCAGGCTTTGACCCCTGCTTCTAACCATGCAATAGCCCCTGTGGTGCCGTGGCTGATCCATGGAGCAGCCACACAGCTCCCCGCTCTGGTGCTCTGGTCCCCTTGACCACTCAGAATCCTCCCTCACCTGCAGTGACAAGCGAGTAGACTCCATTGGTTGCAACCAAATCCCTGACTGATAGAGCCCCCAAGGCCCCTCCCGGAGCCAGGTGCCCTGAGAGCATCCCCACTACACCTGCAGGTAGATTTTCTGAGTTCAGATCCTGCTGGGTGACTGACCGCAAAATGTCTCTGGACCTCTAATAGCAAAGCCAGCACGGTGATGGTGCCTACCTCCAAGAGTTGCTCTGGGGGTCAGTGCTTCCCGGGTGCAGTACTTAGCCCCATCAGCACTGTGACCGTGACAGAAGCTTATGGCTACTTTTGATTGTTTGATTATAGTGACAGCGTTTTGGGTAGGAGGCAGGTGGGGTCCTGCCCACCCCCAGCACTGGAAGAGCCATTTGCGTCTCTTGGTCTCCACAGTCTCTCTGAGTAGCCTGGACAGCTGCAGGCAGAAAAAAGGAATGCGGTCTCTGGAAACAGGGTCCCAACCTACTCCGGGAGAGGCTGGCCCCCAGAACCCTCAGCTCCTCTGCCAGGAAGGAGCTCCAAGTTCAGAGGCTCAGAAGCCAGCTTTGGACTGGGCTGTGCCCTCCAGGGAGATGTGCACAAAGCTTCACGTGCAACCTGAACCCTGGCCAGAGACCGGAGTGCATGATAACCAAGTCAGAAGAGGAGGAAATGTGGGAAGCAAGCTGGCAGGCTTCCGAGGGTGCAGGGTGGGGGCACTGCTACCCCAGGTGGCATTTTCCCTTCCCAAGTCTGCCCGAGTAGTTCCTGCAGCCTCACCCCATGCTTCAGGGGGAGAAAGCAGAGACCAACCGGTGGCCTAGCAGGGCCGGAGCGGTGGGGAGGTGGTTCAGCTCTAACTCTGGTCAGATGGGAGGCCCCAGGGGAGCTGGAGGGAAGCAATACAACCCCAGCGGTCTCAGCAGCCCACCCGCCCCACCCTCTTCTTTACTTTGCAGAAACAAAAACTGCAAGCCGAGAAAGGGAGCAAATGAGCAAGGGCCTCAGCCCCCAGTGGTGGCAGGTGCTGGGCAGGAACAAATCAGAGCTGGTGTCTGCCGGCCCATCCCCCACTGGAGCCAAAATAGCAGACCTTGCTTCTTTCCCGCGCGCAGCTTTAGATAACTGCAATTTAAGTATTAGTAGGCAACATCTCTCCATCTCACAATAATTGTTAAATGAATCATACTTTTATAAATAACGCGAGATATAAAAAGGCGTCTCAGCAATAATGCGGGGTTATCTTTGCACAAAGAGGTAGGTGTCTGTGGTGTGTGTAATGTTCCCATTGCTAGAGTCATTGAGGGAAGTTTTGCTCCTAGGGGATCCACGGAGGCCTGTGCAAAATCAGGGCAAGGGGCGCAGAGGAGCGAGCTGCAGCGCCTCCCACAGGTCTCCCCCTGGCTGGACCTGAGGGGGTCTGTGGCAGGAGCTCAGCAAGGTGCCACTCACCAGTTTCCTGGAGCCAAGTTGGACTTTAGGTCCAAGACCATGGCCAGTGTAGGGGCAGATATGAGGGGGTTGTCTAAAGGGTGCAAATGGGGATGACCAAGAGAGGTCGGGGGGCTCTACGGCACTTTCTAGAAAGACCAGAGACTCCAAATTCATCCTCCCTCCAAGCAGCTTCAGCCTCTGCCACAGGCTCCCTGCAGACCCTTGGCCCTGCCACGCCCCAGGACAGGGGTGCCTGGAGGAAGGGGTGGGTTGTGCCCCCCAAGGGTCAGCTCTGAAGCTGTCACCATGATCACAGCTCGTTAGGAAACAAGGCCAGACTCTGAACGCTCCTGCCTGTCCCCAGGGCACCTGGGCTTCCAGGTGACCTCGAAAGACTTGTAGATGATGTATCTTGCCCTGGGGACTTATAGCCGAGGCCCTTGGGTCCTAAAGTCTGGTAGGTTCAAGGCCACATGTATGTGTGGCTCCTGAAGCCACAGCCTGTTGCTTCATGCGGGTAATAGCCACCCGTGTCCACCCCATCCACAGGACAGGAAGAGCCACTTGCATCCACCTTGCCCTATCTGCTCAAGATGTCTGTACTGGGCTCCCAAGGCCAGTCAGGGTGCCCCTCCCTAAAACCTTCCTGGGCACAGCACAGCAGCCCCCACTTGCATTCTCAGGCCACAAGCTTAGGACCAAGCCAGGCCCATTGTTCTCCTCTGCTAGGCTCCCTGGATGGGACCCAGGCATGTCTCTGAGCACTCAGGGGCCAGCCCTGTATGGATGGGATGTCCCACCTCAGGAGCGGGAACATCAGGCCTCCCAGCCTCAACCTTTGGGCAGAAGACCCTGGCACAGTTGGCTTCCCTGCCCCATGCCTCAGTCTCAGACCTGAGTCCTGAAGTTACTTCCAGGACTGACCCTCCCCCCAGATGGCAGCAGAAGGCTCCCGTGCAGATCTCAAAGTTACAAAGATAGCGGCCTTCGGGGAATATTCCAATTACCAACAGCACTGATTAGAAGGGCAAACTCCTCAACTGCAGGGCTGCCCTCTTTCCACAGATGCAGACCCTGATGGGGTCCTTGTTATCAAACAATGAAACCTGAGTTTGTACACGGTATCCTGGTCAATCTCCGACTGACTCAAACTGAGACTCTGCAACTCAGTTCCCTCATCTGCAGAGTGAGATGGCCAGTGCCCAGCCTGCTGGTCTCATGAGGAGGTCTCTGAGGGTCCCAAAGCTAGAGAAATCCAGGGCAGGAAGGCTTTAATATTCAGAGACAGACGGGGCTCACTCTGGGGTTTCCATGGAGGCTAGGGGAGCAGGTGACCCTGGGCCCACCCCACCCTGTGCAGGGGCCCCTCTTGTCATGAGCCACATGGGAGAAGGCTGCCTGCCACCTCCCTGACCATGGGCAGGCCCAGCAAGATGGAGGAGGAACTCCTGAAATTCAGGTAGGAGCACCACTCAGATTCCAGCCATAGAGTAGGGTGCCCTCATGCCAGGGTGGTAGGCAAGCCCTTGACCGTGGGGAGCTGGCCCACTGGCCCACATGCACCTGAGAAAGGCCCAGCTCCTAGGCCTTAAGGGGGAGACCTGGAAGCACGCCCACCTCCTCAAATCTGCTCAGCCCTGACTCAGCCTGCTCAACATGGCTACAGTGGGACGTGAGGGACTGCCAGGGTGGCGCTAGGAGTGAGGGTCACGTGGTCCTGCCCTAACTGATTGGCTGCCCTGCCTCTCTGAGCCTGAGGCTACAGGCTGGAGAATGCCCACTTCAGGCACAGAGGAAGAGGACTGCCTGTGAGTGACCCCCAGGGTGTGACGTCAAGGACCCTGCCCTTCTGTCATCCTCAGCTTCCTCCTGAGTCACCAGAGTGAATAATGCCATCGGGCCCCACCCCCTCCACATAGGCTGCTTGCCTGGGTCCTGCTTGGGCATTTGGTACCAGGCCACAGATGCCAGGCCACTCAGAGAAGCATGGTAGCTGCTTGGAGTCCAGGTGTCTCAGGACGCCCTGCTGCACTAACCTCATACGGCAAATTCTGTGCAGAGTGGCTTATTTGAAGCAGCCCCTGAGACCATCAGAGATTAACCAGAGTGACCATGTCCTAGAGACTGAAGGTTTATATTCCGTCCCAGCCCTAAACCCCCACAGGATGGTGCTGGGAGGTGGAGCCTTTGGGATGTGATTAGAGTTAGATGAGGTCATGAAGGTGGGGCCCCGTGATGAGATTGGAGTCTTCTCTTTTGAGAAGAAACTTGAGAGATGACCTCTCTCCCTCCCTCTCTGCCTCATGAGGACACAGGTAGGAGGCAGCTGTCTACAAACCGGGAAGAGAGCCCTCACCAGACACCGAATCAAGATCAACTCGAGTCCTTGTTCTTGGCCTTCCCCAAGAACCCAAGGGAATACATTCCTGCTAGTCAGGCCACCAGTCTATGGTACTTTTGCTAAAGCAGCACAAACTGACAGAGACACCAGAAAGGCTGAGCACACCACTGTCCCTCACAGGCCTCCAGGGGACATCAGCCATCACGTCTGCTGCCCTGTCCTCCACATTCCCCTCACTCCACACAGGCCCCTGCCAGCTCCCTCTCCATGCCCTGGACACACCTCCCGGCCTCTGCCCACCCTGCTCATGGCCACTTCTAACTCCAGCCCTTGAGGCCTGACTTTCGAGGCCACCTTGTCAGGGTTGTCCTGGGCCATGCTGTCTCAGGGGTGACTCTCTTATTCTCTACCTTGGCCCCTGGTTATTTTTCCTTCATTGTGCTTACTTAAAATTGAAGCCATCTTATTTTTGAGTTTCCTCATGTTGCCCCCCCTCCCCACCCCAAGTAAAACATCTGAAAGCTGGAGGGGGGCTGAGGCTGTCTCTGTCATCACTTTCTCACCAGTTCCGAGCCCTGCCCTTCTCGAGGATGTCTGTCCAACATCTTCATTCAATAAATGAATAAATATGGGGAAGGCACCTTCCTCCCTCCCACCCTGGACTTCTTTGTGTCTGCCTCACTATATAAACTCTTCCCACCGTGTGCGAATACTGCCTGACATCAACTGGGGCCTTCTGGAAGGCTTGGGGTGGTCATACACTTTTCTGTGCTGGGGATATAACACAGGCCCTGCACAAGCCGGGGGTTAAAAACATGTGTTTAGTTACTGTAAGTCCTTGTCTGCTTACTTCAACATCTTGTCTTGCGTCCATCAACGATGATTTTCTTTGCTTACGTGCAACATTTTTTCCTTCTTTTCATATCCAGCGATCTCTGATTTTATGTTGGACACTGTGATTATCATGTTGTAGAGACTCTGGGTTGTGTTATCTTCCTCTGAAGCACGTCTAGATTTTCTAGCAGGGAGCAAACTAGCCCTCACACTGCAAAGGCATCATTTGAGGCTCTGCTGGGGGAGTCTCTGTCATTGCATCCTGGGATAAAGTCCTTACTCTTAGGGCCCTTCTGGGGCTCCAGCCCGGTGTGTTCACCAAGCTCCTCTAACGTGGCAAGACTCAGTGCTATGCTCTGTCTCACTTCTCTGTGGAATACTGAGAACTTCTTGTGGCTCTCTGCAGTTTAAGATGCTGTTTTCCATTGGGCCCCTTGGACACTCGCCTTGAACACGCCACGCCAACTGTTGGTCAAGAATGCAGGAGGAATTTATGTACAAGCTTTGCAGCATTTTCTTTTTTTCTTGAGACAGAGACTCAAGCTATCACCCTGGGTAGAGTGCCATGACATCACAGCTCATAGCAACCTCCAACTCCTGGGCTCAAGCAAGTCTCCTGCCTCAGCCTCCCAAGCAGCTGGGACCACAGGCACCCGCCACAATGCCCGGCCATTTTTTGGTTGCAGCCATCATTGTTGTTTGGCAGGCCCGGGCTGGATTCAAACCCACCAGCTCAGGTGTATTGTGGCTGGTGCCTTAGCCACTTGAGCCACAGGCGCCGAGCCTGGAGCACTTTCTTTCCAGGACTTATCCCTAACTTTCAGCCACTTGGTGAGCTCTTGATTCTAACCTCCAACCTCTGAATCCTCAGCCCTGTAAGACTCCACTTTCTGTTGGAGAAATCCCTGATTAATGTGGGTCTCATTGAGGGTGGGAGGGAGCCCAGCTTCTGTCCAAGGTCACAGTCCTTCTAGTTCTGTGCCTTTGGTTGCCTTCCAAAACCTACAAGTAGTTGTTGTCAGTATTTATATATATTTTGTCTAGAGTTTATGCCTGTTATAAGCAGTAGAGTTAGTCCGATATGAGCGACTGCATCATTATGGAATCATGGAAGTTATGGGCTCATAAACACATTCATAATTATACTTACAGTAATATATTTGCATACCTGAACTAGAGGAAGGGCCCTTGAATTGGCTCCTTCAAATCAAAGTGAGAACAATGGTATAAAAACTGCCCTCCAGAACAGCCCTTGGCCATTCCCGTCCCTCCCTATTTAGGGGCAGAGCACACTCCCCTCAGCCATGGGGACTGTGCCAGGGCAGAGGGGAGCCCTGGATGTGCCTGGAAGCCCTGAGCAGACAGTGGGGCAGACTTCCCAGGCCTCAGGGCTCCCAGACCCAGGACTTCCGGACAGTCCCCTAGGGAAGGATCACAGCCATGGAGGAAGAGGAGGTTTCTATCAGCACGAGAGCCCACTTCATGCAGGTTTCAAGCCTCCAGGAGGCTAGAGGTGAGGGCAGGTTGAAAGGGAGATTTATGCATTAGTTGATCAAAACTTATAACGGTGCCAGGCCATGTCAGAAAATGCAGCACTCGTAATGCTGCAGAGGGAGGCTGCTTCTCCATGTCGGCCCGTCACCTAGTTAGCAGATCCAAAAGCAGGTTTGTATTTTGGGAACTAATTAAGGCTCAGGGACTGATTTAACCTTCAAATAAATTCCTTCCAGGGCCGAGCTGCCAGCACAGTTAGTCGGGCACCACAACCGTACCAGGAAAACCCCCAATCGAGGAAGAACCAAACTCTGATGGGAAGGGTGTGGGGAGGCAGGACCAGCGAGCACCAGGCAAGCGGGGCTGGCTGGCAGCCATGCAGCCGTGGAGCTGCAGGCAGAGGGAGGGTGGGACCTGCTGCTGACCTCCACAGGGTGACGGCACCAGCAACCCAGGATGAACAGAGGGAGGAGTTTGCAGATGGTGGCATCAGGGTCCTTACACCCCTGTACCATCCTCACAGCTGCCCGGGGCAGCGTCAGCCACATGTTGACCACCACTGCCTTGTCAAAACCGACCAGAGGTGTCCTGACCACTGGACAGAGGCGTAGGATAGGGGCTCCTGGAGGGCAAGGGGCTAGGTAGCAAGTCCCAGCTCCCAGGAGCCTCGTGACAAGAAGGTGGGGAATGGCCTCTAAAAGTCCCCCAGACTACAAAACCCAAGGATCTTGTCAGTTCTGAGGAGCATCCTTGTCCAGGAGGAGGCCCTGGGAGGAGTGGCGTGTGCCTGGGGCTGGCCAGCAGGATTCTAGGGCACTGACATTTTCTGGTATAGAAGATGGAGACTGAGGAGGTCAGATCTCTCCCCGCGAGTTGTCCCACAAATAAAAGGACACATGAAGATGGCCCTGGGACTTCAGCCACCAGGGCAGGGCTGGGGGGTGGCTACTAGGGAGTCAGAGCCAGGAGACTCAGGGCCTCCCTCCAGGGTACTAAGCACAAGGACACGGAATCGTCACAACACCTGGGGGGCTCTTAGGCTGTGGCTACGCTGACACTGGGGCATTTCCTGGAACTTCACATGACTTTACTGCACAACACTTTGGCTGGCTCTGATCGCCTCCCGAGATGTATAAAAGATATGAGGATAAGATAATAACAGTGACGATCACAACAAATGCAGCGGCAGCAGGTAATGTCCCTATGTGTGACCAGCAGCTGCAGGCCTCACACCTTCTGTTCTCCTCTCCACAACCCCCCAGGAGCAAGCTGAGGCCCACAGCAGTTCAGGAACAGCAGAGGTCACACAGCCAAGCCAAAAGGAGTCTGCCTTCGGCACCATCACTGACACCCCAAACCCAAGCCCTGCAATTCTGACACCCCAGCTGGGTCTGGATTCTGGCCTGACAGCCTGGCAGGGTGCGGAGGGTGGGCCACAGGCTCTGCCGTTCCTGTGTGCGGCTTCCCACCTTCTCTGCGGAGCTGGCCCTTCACATGGTGCCATGTCTTACCTACAGAACTTTCCGCACCTTAGCGTTGACTCCGAGCACGCATGTCTGCTCACGAGCGTCCCTCTCCACGTCTCCGCTACCAACCCAGACAGCTACTCCTGGAGCCCATCCTGCCCTCAACCACTCCTCACATCCAGAGAAGGGGTCACTCTCTTAGGCCCACTGGGCCCTGATCACCTCTCTGCATGTCCCCCCTCCAGCTCTGGCTCCTGTAGGATGGGGATAGGACCCCGTCTGTGTTTCTACCCCATGTGTCCTGCAGCCTGTTTGGGCCTGGCCCCTACTCAGTCAACGTGTCTTCAAATCACCAATGGGACCAGCACAACCTTAGGGGATATGTGTGCGGCCACTGGCAGCTCATGGAGCAGTTATTTGCACCTATATGAAATCTCATTATGTGGTGAAAATATTTTAAAATTTCACTCATTCTTTTTGAGTAAAATTAAAGGATGGTTTTGCCTTTCTTTTACTTAGGGCTGAGACCCAAAGTGGAAAGAAACAGACATTCCAGGGAATAAAGCACATTCCCTGTGACTGCCAGGCCTTTCCAAAGCACTGTGGTGATCTAAGACCATCAAACTCTGAGCCACGGAGGCCCCCCTGGTGGTTACTGCAGCAGCCTTGCAATCTGCCTGTTTGGGTTTAGTCCACCAGAGCTGGAACATCTAATCGGACCTGGCCAGGCTCTATAACCTCTCCGAGCCTCCCTCTCCTCACACACAAAGGGTGCCCTAGTGCCCCTTCACACTTGTCCCTTTAGGGGCCCATTAAGCTTCCAAAGCAGACAAGAACCAGATGCAGGGGTGGGGTGATGAGCACTCCTGGGGCAGGGAGCATCTGTCCTGGAGCAGGTGTGAACACCATGCACCAGGCTCTGCCAGTGGGCGATGGCCCCTCTCCTTGCAGTGCTGGGAGACTCATGGGCAGCTGGGGGGCAAATAGCGTTCCCTTGACCCACTACACCCTGGGGTGAGGAAGCTCCCTTCTGTGATCCTGCTCCTTCTATCAGAGTCCAAGAGAATGAAACAGCCAGTGAAACACCCGCTGTGCCCCAGGCCCTGGAGCTGGTTGGACAGCTGTTCCCTGGTGTCATCTTGTCACCTCAGCACATGCCATGGCTCACATCTGCACAGAGCTGCCCACACCAGAGCCCTAGACAGATTTTGGACGCTCAGGGCATGTGGAAGGCTGGAGCACAAGCCTGGGCTTGAGGTCAGAGGTACCAGTGTCAGGTCACAGGTCAAAGGCTGCGTGATGGCACTTTTGGCCAGTGGAAGAGGTCAGGGGTCCCCAAGAGGAGGAAGGGAAATAAGCCTCGGCTGGCCTCTGGGGAGGGTTCACGTGTGGATTCATTCCGTAAAGCCCCGACTTCTAATCCAACTGTATTTGGATAAAAGGCCTTTAAAGTGGTCAAATTACAATGAGGTCACTGGGGTGGGCCTTAATCCCATAGCGCTAGGGTCCTGATAAGAAGATCGGGACACAGACACACACATCCATGCGGCTGTGGGAGAAGGTGGCCATCTGCAGGCCGAGGAGAGAGGTCTTGCAAGGAACCAGCGCCGCCACATGTGACCTTGGACTTCTGGCCTCCAGGACTGTGAGGCACAAGTATCTGCCGTGTCGGCCGCCCAGCCCACAGCAGCCCCAGCAGACTGATTCTTACAGGATACATCATTTGACTCTCTAAAACAGGACTTCTCCGGCCCTCCCGATATGGCACGTATGCCAGTGAGTTTACAAATGTCTTCTGAAGCCGTCATCACCTGAAGGTCTAGAAAGAAACTCCGTCTCCTGGGTGGGCTGCACTGTCTTCATCCTCCTCCTCCTCAGCTGAGATGTGGCCTCAGCGAGCTGTTCTCTAACACCTCTCCGGCTTTCCCGGGGAGGGACCACACTGCTGCGTCCACCGTGCACCCAGCCGAACCCCCACAGGTGTGAGCTCCCTGAGGGAGCAGCCGGGGCCCACTCCTCCCCACCGCCCTGGCCAGCACCCTGCCTGCCTCCCTCACGCCCTGCACGGGACATGCTCCCAGCAGCAATGCAGCCTCAACTGAAGGCAGCACCACGGCACTGGCTCAATGCATTAATATTCTGCCTAAAACAAAAATCTAATGAATGCCCTATTTTCCTAATTGGGTCAGCAGAGCACGCCTTGGATGGAATCAAAGCAGTTCAGCATCTACCTGACAATGCCACCCAGTTTCCCTCTTTGGGGGGTTGGACTCTCTCTCCCTAGCGACTGCTGGTCTGGCCCTCATAGCCAGCATTCTCGATGAGGAGATCACTCAAAACTCCGGGCACGTTTTCTGACACGGCACAAGCTTGCCAAGACGGGGGAGTGAGAGACACATTTGGAAGTTGGGAACGAGGACTCCGCTCTGCAGGTCGCCCTCTCCCTCCCGGGGCGGCACAAACATTGAGTCCTATCGCCACGGCATCTGAGTAATCCTGGCGGATGTTACATAATATTCCTAGAGGCAAGACGCTGCTCTTTATGTGACAAATTCCTCAGAGAGGAATCATCTCAGGCCAGCTGAGATGCTTCCCGACTCTTCCCATCATCAGTGACGCTGCCGTGGACATCTCACACCCTTCTTCTGAACAATTTCCATTTCAGGGAGCAGAACCCCCAGGTCTAGAGGTCTGAGCATTTCCGGGCTCTGGACACACTTCTGGCCAATCGCTTTCTTTTCCTGAAGAATTACACAAATCGATATGGCCAAGCCATTGGAACCGAGTCCCTCTTAAGAAAAATAAAGTAAAACTATTTTCTAAAGGGAGAAATAAAGAAAATGTGTTTTAACCAGAGAACAATGAACTTGGAAGAGTAAGAAAACCAGAACACTCAGGAGGAAAAGCACTTTCCACAGACGTGCATTGTGAGAGGGGATTTAACTCCCCTCCAAAGGGCTCATTAGAACAGAGCCCTTTCTCCCTGGAGCAGAAGGCAGAGAAGTGGCCTCTGGTGACACCCAGCCTGTTCCAGAGCTCCAAGTCAGTGACATTCCTCCCACTCGTGCACAGTCTTCCAACGAGGCGCACCCATCAGCTGTGGGGCTGCCACATGGCCATGTTGGGTGCCAAGGACAGAGGGGAAGTGGAAGATGTGGGTGCTGGTGTCTCCAGCCAGCCACGAGCACTGTTCCCATGGACCTGGGGCAGGGCTGAGGGCAGAATCTGATGCAACGGGGATCCTAATAAATCACAGGGTCCATGTGTTGAGAAAGAAGGCGAAGCCCAGTGAAAATAAGAATCAAACGACGGCCCTTAGTGAATGGAGAAGCATTCCCCATAATTACTGAGAGATGGGGAATAGGAAGAGCAGAACAAAGGGGAAGAGACGGCCCCTTTCCAAGCTGTTTGCAGCAGCGGCTGAAAATAGACACTGGACGAGGTGGTGCTGGATGCAACTCGCCAGGGGCGTCTCTGCACTCCCTGCCATTCAACAGCGAGCCACGCATGGGGTGTAGGAGGCGAGCCCGCCACTGGGGAAGCACCTCCAGACACATCTGGGCAGTCCCCATGCCCCAGAAAAGCATGAGGCCAAGGGCAGCTGGCAAGGCTCCTGATGTCTGGTGTAGGGCCCCCGAGGGACTGGAATCAGGTCCCCGGGAAGTGGGGGTCCTGGAATATGCCTCTCAGGTGGACAGCAGCCCCAGGCAGAGTCTGCAAAAAAAGTGGTGGGGGGTCCTTCTATCGGGGCAGAAAGCTGAGGCATCATCCTTCCCAGGGCTTCTGGGGTGACGTGTGAGCCTCCAATACCACAGGAGCATCATCTGCAAATTAGCAACTGGTGATGACGACACTGGCAAGCACTGACCAGCTGCTCCCCATCCCAGGCCCTGCTCTCCACGCCCCACGTGTATCGACGGATCTGACAGCCACATTCCCACAATCACGGTGGTGGTATTACTGTCCCCTTCATGCTAGGGCAGTGACGGCAGCTCAGACAGGTGCAGTAATCTGCCCCAGGCCACATAGCTGGGAAGAAGCCAGCACTCCACAGTCCACCCTTGCCCTCCCACCCCACTCTGTACATGGGGCTTGGACAGGACCCACCTCCTGGGGGCACTGTGAGCACAGAAGGAGATAGTCCTAAGGACAGCCATCAGCACAGGCCCCGGCAGAGGACAGCTCACTGCACATGGTGCTATTTAGGAATTGATCTGTGTCCACAAAAGGATCCCGCATCCAACCTCACCCAGCTCTGTTCTGAGAAGGGGCAGGACCTCAGTTGGCTTGGCAGGCAAACCCCTAAATAAGACAGCCTCATTTTGTGGATGAAGGTCCAGGCCCAGGTGTGGAGGAGGATACCCCAGGTGGGCCCAGTTTCCATCCTTCTAGGACCCTTCACTGCCCTGTGACCCCAGCCCAGTACAAGGTTCCAGGAGGGTCTTGGGAAGACTGAGGCAGCGCTGTGTGTAGGGACCTAGGCTGTGCCCTTGTGCCAAGTCAGGGCACCTGTTGGGACGATGCCCTCCCTACCCACTCTGGGCATGACACAGCCCCCACCTCCTGCCACCGCAATTCTGATTAGGCTCCAGTGAGACGGGGTCCCTCAAATGCAGGCTTGTCTTGCAGGGCTGTGACGGCTTTGGCAGCCGCAGGGCCTCCTCTCGGAGTTTTTAAGTGAGAAAGCAATGCCAGGAAGCAAAGCCGTCAATCCCAGAATCTGCTGTCAGTGTTAAAAATAGGGGGGAACGTGCCTGGCTGCCAGGGCCCCCGCCGAGGAGGGGGCTGCCCCCTACCCTGCTTCGGCATTTTAAATTAATTTTAAATTGCTCTGGAAAGGGAACCAGAACCGAAAACCAGCCCGAGCATCTCTTGGCACTCAGCAGCTAACCCACCTGGCGTCTCACCCGTGCCCCTCGGTTCCCACTCCCCACGGTCTATTCCCAAGTAAGGCAGCCACGACCCGGAGCTCACACACGGGGTCCACCATGCAGACTTACCCACGGTCTTCAGAGAGATGAACCAGCTTGGTTCTGCCTGGGGGCATCCCCACCCACTGAGCCCTCGCAGTCTGGCCTCAGGGGTAGGCAAAGAGCCGGCCCAGGGCCTGCCCAGGAAGGCCCGGACCAACGGCGGGGCACAGGGCTTGGAGAATGTCCCCAGAGGGGACCCGCCAGGCGACCACCTCGTCCCCGGCTTCATGGCTGCGGCAGCCTCGGGGGCCCAGGCAGCATCCGGGGCTCCCAGGGGTGAGCGGGCGGCTGGAGGGGGACCAGCCAGCTGGGGGGCGGCTTCTTTATCTTGCTAGAAGACATGGCACAGCCCGGGGTATGGAGGGTGGCTCCACACCTATTCCCAAGTGCCAGAGAGAGTTTGGGGTCCACTGGTCATCATTTTATAGCCAATAAAACCGAAGACGAAAGGCTCTCTCAGGACAGCCGCTTCTCCATGGAGTCTTAGCTACGGCGATATTATTGCTGCTTCCTAAAAAGGAAGCCAGAACTCTGGATTTTTATGTGAAATCTCCTGATTTTAAATACCAGCAACTAGTTCCTATTTTATCAAAATGTGCCTTACAGCATGGGCTAAAAGAATCTGCCCATGAGCTGCCAGGAATTTGGGGGTGGGGGTTTGAAAGACGGGCACTGTCAGGGCCTGGTGGGGGCGGCCGACGCACCAGCTCTCTCTCTGAGCACACCCCCACGGAGGGAGAGAAGCATCATGGGCCCGTCCTCGGGCATTCTTGCCAAGCTGCTTCCCAAAGTGAGGCCCATGGACCCCGGAGCCTTGAGGATGACTGTGTGAAACAGGTTCCAAGGTCACGCTTGGGAAATGCCTCGTCAAACACAGTTTGGGGGCTTCTTTCTCGCGGGACTTAGCAGGATCTTGGGTGTGATGAAGTACATCCTGAGGGCTCAGGAAGGGAATCGAGTGGGCAGCACTTCCAATGGGGGTTGACATCAGCCCCGAGTTTGGCAGAGGGCCTGGGAGCTCACCAGGATCCAGCACCAGCACCTCTGCCTCGGCAGGTAAACGCTGAGTGTGCCGTGGAGGGACCCGGCTCCGAGGGGCCTAGGTACGTGGAATGCTGCCGATGGCAACGCACACCACCCTTGGAAACACACCGTGGGTACAAAGCTCAGGACCAGAATCTGAGACCCAGTCCTCCCCCACCCGCTGCCCTGAGGTAGCAGGCCCACCCCAGCCTGTTTTGTGATTTTGAGAAGCGTAAGGCAGCCCACCATTCTGGACGGGCAAGACACTGTGGCCTCTGACATGGTGGAGGGGCGACCTCATGCTGAGGCCTGACGCACGTAAAGGAGCCACAGGAGGAGCTGAGTAGACTTAACTCAAGACTCAGGATGATGCGGAAAAAACAGACGGAAATCCAGACGGAAATCCAGAATTTACACTCTGTCCATCACACCTGTGTGAATTTTGTGACCAAGAACTGGAAAAGCACATGGAAGCCAGATGACCTCCTGTCCAGTGGGGGCAGGAGGTCGAGGCCTGCATAGGAATTAGGGTTCTGGTTCCCCAGGGGCGGGTCCCAGAGCCACCTGCACCGGGGTCAGCACCTCAGTGCCCCTCTGTCGAGTGGGAACACCAGGGCGGCTGCTGAGACCCCCACACACACTCACACACTCTCACACACACACACATGCGTCAGCACTCAGCAGCACTCCTGCTCTCTGGATTTTTTGATGATGGCATTTACGTCATAAGGATGGAACCACAGCACAAAACGTGCAAACAGAAGTGTCACATCTAATCTGTTAACAGCCGCCATTTTCTCAAGTCCTCTGGGTGGTGGTCTGAGGTGAATGATTTCTGTGTATTACCTCCTTTTTAAAGATAAATTTATTTATTTATGGCAAAACACACATAACATAAAATGTATCAATTTGACCTGTGTGAGGGGTTCAGTTCCTGGGCACTCAGCACATTCACACGGCTGGGCAGCTGTGGCCCCCGCCCAAGCTCCAGAACTTGGACATTTTCCCACACCAATTCTCTGTCCGCATTAAACACTAACCCTGAAGCTCCCCCCGCCCCCAGCCCTGGCACCCCACCCACTCTACTTCCTATTGCTATGGATGTGATGACCCCAGGGACCTGGGTGGAAGCACATGGTATTCGTGCACCTGGCTTCTCCCACCTGTCCCGATGCCCTCTGAGTTCACTCAGGTCGGGGGTGTGGCAGAACTTCCTACAGAACCTCCCTTAATCTTTGTAATAGTCAGGCAGTCCGTACTCAGATGGCCAGATGGGCTCAGAGAACTCAAGCACAGGGCCCAAGGTCACACAGCCCCACTAGGAACTTGAATCAGAAGATGCTGCCTCTGAAACTTCTGGCCGTGGCACTGAACCTCCTGTTCTCACAGCCATGGAGGAGCAGGCAGGAGCCATGGTTTTCCATGAGGCCCATACGCGCTGGCAGCGGGGTCCAGGCGCAATCCACTCCTGAAGCCCCTGCGAGGAGCTCTCCAGGACACAGTGTGGAAGGCTCCTCAGCCTCCCCTCCACTGAGACCCAGCTGTTCTTGTCACTTGCGAGCGTTCCGCCAGGTTCCAGGCTCTGCCAGGTTCCAGGCTCTGAGCTCCTACGCGGGTCTGGAATAACCGTGGCCACCATTGCTGTCAGTTCACAGGGAGGGCAACCCCGGAGCAGCTACATAACATCGGGACCTTCTAGTCAGTGCTGAACCCCACTGGACCATTGGCACATGGAGAGAAGTTGGATAAGGAGAACTCACAAGGCCGGCTCCTCAATCTGGGTCTGAGCAGGGCCGCTGAGCCCAGATGGTTCTCTGACAAGTGCATGAGGGCGGACGGCTATGTGGTCAGGCTCTGGTGGACCTGGGACTCCCTCACCCTTGGAGCTGAATGCTGTCTGTCTGTAAAATGGGCCCTGTAAAGCTACTGCCCAGGCTTGCTGAGAGCACGAGTGGTTGACTCATGGTCCTGATGTCCAGCCCCTAGCACCTTATTTAGCCAACACAATGGCCCACCTCTTCCTTCTCAGGGTGGCGTGGAGCATGAGGGCAGATGTAAACCTGCAAGTCTGAGACTCTACAGCGGGAACCAACATCATGAAAATACCATGCCATGAGTTCCCAGGCTGCTCAGAAGACCCTGTTACTTCCCCTGAAGGCTGAATAATGACAAAAGCAGGGATGCAGCTCTTCCGTGAGCCTCGTACCGTGTTCCACTGCTCACACGCATCATCTCCAGAGGCCAAGACCCTTACAGCCACGTGTGACCTAGGCAGTTTCCTGGGGCGGGGGGTGTCACGGCAGCCTGCACCCTCCGCATGTGCCGAGGCTTGGCTGGGTCCTCAGGGCCTGTGGCAAGTTGCACGACACCATGTGGAGGGAATTATTCAAATCCCAGCACACGGCGACCTGTGCTTCTCAGCTTTCATCCCAGCCCAAATGTGCTGGGAGCAGAAACTAGGCTGAGGGTTGAACCCGGCCCGCGCTCTGCCGAGAAGGCGCAGAGCTGCGCAGAAGCATCCAGAGCATCTGCTTCCCCTTTGCCGCTCGTGATCCGTTTTAAATGGAGTCATCAAAATTCACTGCCATGTTCATATGAAATAACAGCAGCTCAATTTGCATAGTGCTGTGCGGATGGGCTGCGTCTGCCCTTCATCCTGAACTCAGCCCTGTCAGGTAGGCAGGGGCCACCTGGCACCACGTCTGAAGGTGCAGGCATGGCTGTGCCCCCGGCAAGGCTTGTGTCCTCCTCCCAACCCCCAGCTTTTGCCATCCACCCAGCAGGCCAGGACAGAGACCAGGACGGCCCCGAGTGCTGCATGCCCAGCATCAAGGCGGACTGGAACCGGCCACAGCCCGCCGTCCTCATGCCCGAGGCTGCATCTCCTGTGGATGTGGCAGTAGCCTCTCAATGCAACCCCCCTGCTTCCTTCTCTTCATGAAAGATAATTGTCCACACAGCAAAGGATTCTTCTCAAAAATATGAACCATGGTGGCCTCTTTGGTGAACCCCCTGAAAGGCTCTTCAGCATACGGAGTACAGAACCCAGACCCCCAATTTCAGACCATGAGGCCAGGGAGGCCCAGATGCCTCCAGTCCAACTTTCCCACCTCTTCTCCCTGACTAGCCCCCCCCATCCTCCCCTGGCTACCCCTGGTGCCGGGGGAGGATCCCAAGCAAGTTCTTTCCCACCACAGTGGCTCGGCAACGGCTGTTTCCAGGAATGCACTGTCCACAAATGGCGATTCCTCCCACTGCACAGCTCTCAGCCCAAATGCTACCCCCAGGAAAGCCTTTCCTGAGCATTCTTTGGTTCCTGGTGGGTTGTCCCCCTCCCCTGAGATTCTTGTCATCCTTTCTCCACTGCAGCACTAGTGCTGAGTACAGACACACAACAAGCTGAGCATGTAACTGCTCTGGGCAAATGGGCAGGTGGGTGGAGGGACGGATGGTTAAGTGGGCAGGCAGGTGCCCACTCCATCTCTCCAACCTCTCCTCCAAACTCAGCTCTGAATAGATGGATGGCTAGGTGGGTGGGTGGATGGATGGATAAATGGATGGATAGACGGATGAATGGAGGGATAGGTGGGCCAGTGAATGGATAGAAAAATGGATAGGTGGGTAAGTAGACGGATAGATAGATAGATGGGTAGGTAGACATGTGGGTGGATGGATGGATAGATGAATGGATGGGTGGATAGACAGGCAAATGGATGGACAGATGGATGGACAGATGGGTGGGTAGGTGGGTGAGTAGACGGGTGGATAGGTAGGTGGGTAAGTGGATGCATACATAGATGAATGAGGAGGTGGGTGGAGGGATGGAAGGGGGGGTAGGCAAGTAGGCAGACAAGTGGATGGATGGCACGATGGGCAGATGGAGAGATATTATCACTCCCAACAGAGTCAAAGAAACCTCTTTAGAGACGGTAAGAAACTCAACTCCCTGACATAAGACACACAGCCAGCAAGTGGCAAAACAGAATCACAGTCCTGCCCCTCAACCTGGCTCAGGGTCCATGACATGAGTAACAAGCCCAGGAAATCAATCACCCACACTCCTGTCATCCCCCCGCGGGGCCCTTACACCTGAGGCCAGTGCCCAGCAGAGCTGGAGAGATGCACTAAGCCCCCTTCTCTCATCAGAATCAAAGGCAAGAACACAAGAACAGACCAGGAACCAAACTCCCAAGCCCAGTTCACAACCGGGGTTACTGATGGGATGCCAGTGACTTTCAAACTCAGCTCTGCAGCGACTCATATCCCCCAAGCTCGACACTCATCCTCACATACTCTCCAGCGACCCCTGCTGCTCCTCCTCGCTGTGAGCAAACGTCCCTCAGTCCAACTCCCCCATGCCCGGCCCATCTCTTACTCTCACGGTCAGCAGTCCCCTCCTCTTACAAGCCTCTGTGTGCTGACCAAGGTGAGCTCAGCCTCCTCTGTCCCACCTGCTCACACGATCTCCTCACCAGCTTCACACAGCCACCAGCTGAGCTTGGGGGATTTTCTCAGCTCTGTCCTTGGTGCTCCCAGACACACATCCACCTGGCTGTCCTCTCACGGGCCCTCTCACCCCTCGAGGCCATGCTGTCATCGTGCAGATATGCCACATACACCTTTCCCACCAGCCACGGATGTGACAGGTTCACGCACGTGGGCCCCACACAGAGTGCTCTCAAGTTGGATGTGGTCTGTGGAATGCAGGGGGAGCTCAGGGTCAGAATTAGACCAGCAGGGCGTGTGCTCTGTCCATCCACAGTTCACTGGCCCTTCCCCATCCCTGCCTGCATGTCCCCACCTGGAGGGGAGAGTGCCAAGTCCCTGAGGGTTAGGACCCAAGGTCTCGCTTTTCTTGGGAGAAGGAACCAAGACAAACAGCCAAACACGTCTGCCTTCACTGGTTCACCTGAAACAATGGATGAATACGTGCCCTTTGACGTCTCAACATCACAAATTATAGAATGGACATAAGGTCCATTCTGTAGTGCACTTACAGTTGAAAAAGAAGGGCATGGCATAGGCACCAAGTCAAGATGTGATTGCTTCAGTCATACAAGAGGGTGTGTGGTGTGCTCATGCACTGTGTGTGTTGAGTGTGTGTGTGGTGCAGTGAGTACGTGTATGCATGTGCGGTGAGTATGTGTGTGTACATGGTGAGTGTGTGGGCCCTGTGGGGCTATGTGGGGTAGGGGGTGTTGTGGTGTCTGTAGTATGCGTGCATGATGCTGGTATAGTGTATGTGTCATGTGTGCATGTGGTGATGAAACGGTGCGTGTGGTTTCGTATGGTGTGGTGTGTGGTGTCTGTATCCGGCATGGCCCATGCGTTGGGGGTGAAAGGAAGTGTGCAGTCTGTGTGGTACGTGTGATGGGTGCACATCTGTGGGCAGGTTGGGACTCTGTGCCAGGTTCTCTGGCCATAGTTCTTCTAGCTGCTCGCCTGTCCTTGTCACAACCTGGGCAGGAGCAATGTGAGCTGAGTCATTGACAGCACCTTCTCCCACCCACCCAAGCCCTCTGTCCTTGCACTGCTCTTCTCCTTCATCCACCCCCCATCCTCTCCTTCCTCTGCATCTACCCCTCCATCCACCCCCCATCCTCTCCTTCGTCTGCATCTACCCCTCCATCCACCCCCCATCCTCTCCTTCGTCTGCATCTACCCCTCCATCAACACGTCATCCTCTCCTTCATCTGCATCTACCCCTCCATCCACTCCTCCCTCCTCTCCTTCATCTGCATCTACCCCTCCATCCACCCCCCATCCTCTCCTTCATCTGCATCTACCCCTCCATCCACCCCCATGCTCTCCTT
>CAUYQV010183944.1:0-15607 GCA_963574575.1 Galagoides demidoff
CCGCACATATACACACATGCACACACACGCTTCACAGACACACAGTACACACACCACACACACCACACATATACACACATGCACACACCACGCACCGCACATATACACACATGCACACACACGCTTCACAGACACACAGTACACACACCACACACACCACACATATACACACATGCACACACCACACATATACACACATGCACACACACGCTTCACAGACACACAGTACACACACCACACATATACACATGCATACGCACGCACGCAGCGCAGACACACACTACACACCCCACAGGCGCACACACAGGACTCCACCCAACTGTGTTCTCACAGTAGCCTCAGTCTGCTCCCAATGCCTGTTGCTCCATCCCCTGAATCCCCGTTGCAGACCGGCTGCAAGTCGTCCTGGAGGGGCGCCTCCCCAGAGGGCGCGTGTGACCCGCTCCTGTCCACTCCGAGGAGCTCTTTGTGCCCCCACAGATCCACGGGCGCTCCCGGCCTGGCTCTTCTCACGCAATGCGCCCCCCTCGCTCCCGGACCGCCCCAACCCCGGCTCTGCGACCCCCGCAGCAGGAGCTGCGTCCTGGGCTCCCGGCAGATGGGCAGCAGTGACCGACGCGTTCCAGGGACGCGAATGGGCGCGAGCACGGCGTGGGGGCGTGCGGCGGCCAACACCGAAGATTCTGAGCGCGGGTTCACACCGGGATTTCTGCGCCCGGCTCGGTGGGCACGCAGGGCTGCGCGCCGTCCTTCGGGTCCTTCCGCTCCAGATCGGGACGATGCCGTGAGCTCAGGCGGGGACACCGGGCTGTTTGGAAACTCCCTGGTACGGTGCGGTGGAGTACTGCGGGTGGTGCGAGGTAGGTGAGGGGATAAACCGAGAGGCGCCCGGGGCTGGCCAGCTGCCCGGGAATGGCGCCCTGCTCCACAGAACCGACAGGTGGTGGCCTCAGCAGGTACAGCGCACTGTGAGGAATTCTGTCCGTGCAATGCAGGCACATTGTCATTCCCCACAGCGGGAGAGGAGCGTGTGCGGCCGGCGAGGGGCACCCGCCACCTGTCTCCCCGCGGGGTGGTGGGAGGGCGGAGGAGGGAGACCGCGAGGGCCAGAGGAGGAGCGAGCGCCCGGGGCGCCGAGCCAGCTCTGCGTCGCACTGACCGGTCCCTGAGCCGGCCGCTCCGCAGCTGCCCCCGGCCCGCGCGCCCCCTCCGGGCTCCCGGTCTCCCTCCGCCGCCGGCCGGGCTGCGCGGGCGTCCTCCCAGCCGGCTCTGCTCCCGGCGGGGGAGGCGCTCGCTGGCACCCGCGGCCCGCGCCGGGCAGAGCTGTGAACCCAGCCGGCGCCCGGAGCCCGCAGCGCAGGGGCCGCGCAGTGCGGCGGGAGGCGGCGGCTCCGTTGGGTCCGAGGACAGGGGCCTGAGGTAAGGGCGGCCTGGGAGGCTGCGGGGTGACTCCCCCTTCTCCCACTTCCTCACACCGGCGCTGAAATGGAGAGTGTGGGGAGCTGAGGACTCATGGGGCGAGGAGAGAAGGGGCGGCGGGCCGGGCTGGTCTCCCTGACCGCGTCGCCGGCGCCTCCTGGTAGATTCCCCGACCGGCCTCTTCCCTCTGGCCCTGGTCTTCGCTGCCTCTGCCTTCACCCTTGGACCTCTGGCAAGTCCTCGGGAAGGAGAGGGAGCTGAGGGAGGATGTGGAAAGCCGGGAGTCGATGATGGGGGCACGGGACCCTGAAGTCCCCGACTTTGCGGGGCGACAGCCCCAGGATGGCTCTGCGCACCCGGGTGGCCCCGAGTGGCGTGTACTCGAGCTTCGCCTGGGGAGGCTCTGCTGGGAACTTTGGAGGCTCCGTGCGGTGTTGGTGGGGAGCCTGGCCTTCTCCAAGCTGAATGTGTGTGAGAGTGTGTGTGTGTGTGTGTGTGCGTGTGCGTGTGTGTCGGGGGATCCCTTCTGCCCCTCTCTGTCTTGCCTTCTCTCTCCACCATCCTGCTGTCTTTTGGGCCTCCTCCTTTAGGCCATTCTACAAACAAAATTGGAACCCACCATAGCCACCCGCTTTACAGCAAGTGTCAGGAGGAGCTCACAGAATAGCTTATTTCAGTGTGACTCGTGGTACTGTACACACGCATGACACGTGTGCCTGCCTGGTGTGCAAGCCGGGCATTGAGACTCTCACCTGAAATTGCATCGTACTTGCACGAGGTTCATGCTACACGCAGTGATGCCCCCGGACAGAACGGTCAGATGTGCGTTCGTGGTGCTTAGACCCCTGTGACGTGTCTGTTCTTTGACTCACACAGGGCTTAAATTCAGAAGTCTCCAGCTGTTTGAAAGCTCTGGGCTACACTATAGAAATCAAAGGTATAATAAACATAAAAAAAATTAAAAAATAATTAAAGTTCATATGCTTTTTAAAAAAGTCGATCATAAATTCCTCCTTTTGCTAAAAACTGGTTGTTGGGCTAATAATTTTCACAAAACAAAACAATTTAAGGACTTCAAAGTTTTTTACCCACGACCTCAGTTCCAGAGAGGGGTCTGGAATTTATCAGTAGGTGAGTTGACAAGAAGGTAGATGAAGCCAATGGTTTCAGTTCAGGGGAAGGAAATCCCGCTGCCTTCCTGCCTCGGGCACTTCACCTGTTTTCTAACAAATCCCCAAAGGATGGTCTCCTGGTAGGACTTGGCTAGTAACATATTTGCTAGGTGTTTCTATTAATTTTTATTTTTTAAGCAACAGAATGTCAATTTGTTAATTTAGACAAAACCGGTAGGATTGTCAAGCAGACTGGAATTGTTGCAATGGGAGGCTGTTTATCTACCATCCTCCAAGGTTCCTTATTGCAATTGTGAGCTACACACTTTTGCAATGTATCAACTTGTATTTTTCTCAGCTGATTTGCTTCTCAGTTTATTTCTGGCTTGACATGTTTTGCACAGATGAATTTTCTAAAATTTCTGTAGCGGGTACCCCCGTGGACATGTCTGTTTGCTTTTGGAATAAGGTTGGTTTTAATTTGAGAAATAAGAAATCAGTCATACATGTTTTTCTGATCTTGGAGTTCTTTGCCTGTCTGGAGATAGGAATTTAATAATAACAGAAACTGTGTATGTACAAGGAAGGATTTGTTTGATGAAGATACTAGACATACAGAAGTGATATTTCCATATTAGTTTAGAAACTAATAGCTTTTAAATAGTGCAGGGATGGAGAGTTCTAGGTTGCTCTTAATATCAAGTTTGGTTAGGGGACAAGAGGTGCACGGACAGGCCTCGAGTTAGAAGACCTGAGGGTTAGTAATTTAGATTTATCTAATTTTATTATCATGGCACAAATCTTCACCCCATGCCCTTTCTAAGAAGATTCAAGCAGCACAATTTGGAGGTGTAGAATGTTGTTGACCACAGGACAACTGGTTGTTGTAGCCACCTTGTGGTAATTTGGCAGACATTGTGAAGGGTCAAATCCTTCCTCAGGGAGGAGCCTGTTGCCCCAGCTTCTGGTGGTGTAGTCAGTGAAAGGTCTTTACAGTCTGGCCTTCAGGGACTGGCTGAGTTGCAGAAGGTCACGCCACTTTCCAGGGCGACTCTTGTCCAATGCCTGCTCCAAGTGAGGTACGAGGGTCGAGCCATCTCAGCACAACTCTGGAAATCTCTGAGCTGCCCTTCTGGTCCGGGGCTCACAGTGGGCTTCTACTGCAGCTCACTGTCCCTCTGTCCACTTCTGCATCCTTCCCACTCTTCTTCCAGGAGCTCTGCACGCAGCTGCACTTGGCACTTCCTTTCAGAGTTGGCTTACCAGGGAAAACTAGCTGTGACCGTGCTCCTCCCACACACACGCGTCCTGCCAGGTTTACCCCGCTGGTCTGTTAGCGTCCTCCTCACTGGACGACGTGTCCTGGACCTTCCCCTCTTCTCTCTGCAGCTCTGGGTTGTATCATTATTTCCTACTTTTTTGTATTTATAGGGTTTCTGCAGTCTCTTTTTCATCTATTGACTTGAATTTAGCACATTTCATTTCTGTTCTTTTAAGGGCTATTTTTATGTTTTTAACATTGGTGTTTTGTCTTAAATGAAATTAACAAAACTATCTTCTCTTGAATCATGTAAGGCCCTGTAATGTTGTAATTCTGGTCATCCTTCATATTGTGATGATGCAGTGATGTGGTCCCACCACATTTTTATACATCTACGTCATTCTCTATACTATTGCCTTTTTCTGTGGTTTATTGTCTTTACAGTCCATGCTCAAATTTACCCACATTTTCTGTTCCCAGGGTTGCTTCTTGCATCCTTCTACTTCCTTTGGATTGAAACTTTTTCTTGTGGAAGAAAATGTTCCTCGACTGACAGTGGGGTTATGGCGCAGTAATCCTGTCATAAACTGAGACTGTGTTTACATTGTGTATTGCTTTCGAATGATCACAAAGTTGAAAAATTGTGAGTTGAACTGTTGTAGGTATGGGGATTATCTGTAGCTCTTCATCATACCTGTGCAAATGAGAACAATCTGCTAATCTTTTTTTGTTTGGAACTGTTTTTCATCCTAACATTTGGATAATAGATTGTCTGGAAGCAGAATTCTAAGCTGAGAATAATTTCTTTGCATCATTTTGAATAAGATAATATCATCTAGTCTCTTAACATATTTTTATTTCAAATTAATACGAGGGTATAAATTTTTAGATTATGTTGTTCTTACTTCCAAGGTAAAGTTCCAGTTGTAAAGAACTTCTAGCCCAGGGGGCGTGGTATCCACCCATGCCTTGTGTCCATTGGGTAGAATCCTGCCCAATAGACACGTTTAATTGTGATGGGTGTGTAATAGTTGTATTGCCTGCATAGGGCATGTGGTATTTTGCTACAGGCATATAGTATGAGCTAATCAAGGAAGGGTGATTGGAATCCCATTACTTCGGGCATTCATCGTTTCTTTGTGTGAGGACCATTCCAGTTCCCCTCTTCCAGTTATTCAGAGTCTGCCCTGACTTGGTACCAGTTGCAGAGACCACAGTCACTCTGCTGGGCTGGCAGACGTTTCACTCTGGTCTTCACCACTGGTGACCCAGGGTTGTGTTTTCTCGGGTCTGATATCTCGTCTGTCTTTGGGGTCCTGCCATCTCACTATGGGATGGGGGGGCCTGCGTTAGGCTTTCTGTGCTCTTGGGGTTTCTTCTGCTTTGTAATCAGATGATTCCTGTGTTTTTTCAATTTTTAGAAATCTGTAGTGTTATTTTATCATGTATCGTCTACATATTGTCATGCCTCCATTTTCTTCATTCTTTTCTTTAGAATTCTTATTTGATATTTGTTAGACATTCTTGTTTTCTCTCTCATATCAATCACCTCTGTTATTTTTCAGATAAATATATTCTAAAGGGGCATTTGGGTAATCATTTGGAATGATTTTCCAGCTAAATAATTGTGTCTTCATTGGTGCTACTGTTTAAAGTACCCTTCGAGCTGTGATGAGTTTTTCATTTGTAGAAGGTGCCCTCTGATGCCTTTTCACGTCTGCCTGTTCTGTCTTCGGGCTTTCTGTTCTTTTGTTATAGATTCTATCCTTGCTTTATCTCCTTAATCACTTGCCTGTACTTATTTTATATAGTCTCTTGTTTTCGTATTTTCGTTGATGTTGTTGTTGTTTTTAGAGACTGAGTCTCATGCTGTTGCCCTGAGTAGAGTGCTCTGGCATCATTGTCACAGCTCACTGCAACCTCAAATATCTGGGCCCATGTGATCCTCTTGCCTCAGCCTCCTTAGTAGTTGGGACTACAGGCACCCACCATAATGACCAGCTGGTTTTTATTTTTTCTTTTTATATTTTTAGTAGAGATGGGGATCTCATTCTTGCTCAGGATGGTCTTGAGCTCCTGAGCTTGAGGGATGCTCCTGCCTGGGCCTCCCAGAGTGCTGGGATCACAGCTGTGAGCCACCACGTCTGGCCTTATAGTCCCTTTCAGATGGTTCTCTTACTTGACAAAAGAACCAGTGTCAGGTCTGCTGGTTCTCCCAGCACTACACGTCCACTGTAAAGGGCACTGTTTTCTCTTGTGATTGGTTATCTGGATTATGTGCTGACCTCCAGCTGGACTTCTGTTCTTGGTTTTCCTCTGTGGTAGTCACATTTTTCCCAGTTTTTGAAAGTTTCCCTGTGGAATGACATTGTGTTTGGTTGTGTAGAACAGTCCAGGGGTTTGTCTGGTCTCTTGGCTTGAGATTTCTGTACCATGCAGAGATATACATTCAAACTCTGTGTGTGTTTGGGGATTTGATTCAGTGAACACTTCTGCTTCTATCTGGATCTTCAGGAAGAGATGCCCTTTCTTGCTACTTCTGAGGCCAGGCTTCTAGCCCTCCTTATGCTGAAGGGCACACTGGAGACGTCTTAGCTCCAGTTCCCTGCCTTTCCCAGGTCCAAATCCACCCCACCTGCATCTAAGCACAGAGGCTGTATCTCCAGCCTCTAGGCGTCAGTGCCTGTGACTAAGTTCTATGTCTCGCTGGGCTGCAGCGTGCCCTGACACAGGCCTGCTATTCTGTCACTTGTCTCCTTTTTGTTTGGATACCTGAAGATACTTTTTTGTGTGTTTGTTTATTGTTTTTTGAGACAAAGCCTCACTCTGCTGCCCTGTCCAGAGAGCAGTGGGATCATCACAGCTCATGGCAACCCCTAAATCCTTGGTCCAGTCAGTGCACCTGCCACAGTCTTCCAGTAGCTGGGACCACAGATGCAGCCCAGCATGCCTGGCGAGCTAGAAAAATGATCTATAGAGACACGGTCTCACTGTAGCCCTGGATAACCACTTTTTCCCCTTTACCTTAACTATTGAATTTATTTCAAGTTTTCTGATTCTGTTTATCCAATGTCTGTGTGTTTGTAGCAGGGGGGAATTTGGTCTACACTGGCTTAGTCTGCCATTATCAAAGAATGAGATGTCTGCCTGTGACTTTTTCCATTCTCTGAGAAATTTGCTATTTTCAGTTTTTTTTTTATATTATCTTTACGTCATTTTTAAAAATTTAGTTGGAATTTTTAAATTCTGTGACGTTAACCTTTTTGTCAAGTCCACGACTGTTGCCTTACAGAGTTTTGCAGAGTCTGGATTTTTGTGTTGTTTACCCACCTACTTTGGTTTAGGTTGGACATTTTTAGGGAGGACGCTCCTGTGTAGGTGATGTGTGTTTCTCTCATGTCACAACAGGACAGTCTGCTTGTCCTTTCATTGGTGACTAAGTTAGATCACTTGAAAGGTGTTACAAAATTTCTTCTTTTTAATTATTTTACTTTGAAGTTAGTAAGTACGCTGTAATGTGACGCTTTGAGATTATATGAAAAATCTGCTTCCCGGCAACTACTATCCGATTTTTAAAAATTAAACTGTTTATTTTTAGGTAGTTGTATATTCATAAGCAATTGTAAGTAATACCAGGGAGTCTGTGTACCTTTCACTGGGGTTTTCCAATAGTAACATTTTAAAAAACTATAACATAGTATCACAGCCAAGAAATAGACCTCATTCAGAGCTCTCCAGTGCCATATGTCCTGGGTGTGTATGCGTCTGTGTCTGTAGATCTGTGCAGCCACGTCAGCTGTATAGGTCCCTGTGCCGTCCCCAAGGTCACATGTCCTGGGGTGTGTCTGTGTCTGTAGGTCTATGAAGCCTCATCACCTGTGTAGGTCCCTGTGACATCCCCAGGGTCACATGTCCTCAGGTGTGTATGTGTCTGTGTCTGTAGGTCTGTACAGCCTCGTCACCTGTGTAGGTCCCTGTGACATCTCCACCGTCACCGTCGAGAGTCAGGACAGGTGCGTCACCGTGGGGCTCCCTGTGCATCCCTGTCTGTAACTATGTCCACCTCCCTCCTGCTCCCGGGCCCATTCTTCATTCCAGTAATCTATGTTTCCTCTGTATAATTCTGTCATTTAGAAAGTGTTATATAAATGGAATCAGAGATTATACAACCTTTGGGACGGGTTTTACACCATTCACCGTAATTCCCAAAGATTTTTGATGTTGCGTGCGTTAACCATTTGTTTCTTTTTATGCCGAGTAGTATTCCATGATACGGATTCACCACAGCTTGTGTCACCATCCACCCATCGAAGGATATTTGGGTTGCTTCCACTTTTTGACTATTATGATTGAAGTTGCATGTTTAGTTTTAGAAGAAATGACCAAGCCGTTTTCCCCGTGCCGTTCTGTATCCCACGAGCAGCATGTCAGTGATACAGTGTTTCCCCTGTTTTTTATTCCTCTCTTGCACTTTTCCTACCTTTTTGTGGGTCACTGCAACGTTTAGCAGGATTTCAGTTTTTCTCATTTATGGTGTCTTTGAATGTATTTCTTTGTGTAGTTTTCTTACTAGTTGCTGTAGCTATTACCATGTGAGTGTGCATGAGTGTGTGTGTGTGTGTGTGTGTGTGAGAGAGAGAGAGAGACTTACCACAGTCCACTAGTATCAACATTCTACTACTTTGAGTCAAATGTGGAAATTTAATTCTTTTTTTTTTTGTTTTTTTTTTCATTTTTTTTTGGCCGGGGCTGGGTTTGAACCCACCACCTCTAGGGTATTGGACCGGTGCCTTACTCCTTTGAGCCACAGGTGCCGCCCAGAAATTTAATTCTTACTTTGGTCCCTCTGCTCTTTCTTCTTTTAAAATGCTGCTATCTTAAGTATAAGGCAGGTCTCTATTTTTTTTTTTCAATCATCGAAAATGATAGAAAACTCATCTAGGGAAGGAATTTGAAGTTGATGGTTCTTTTCTCCCAGCACTTGGAAAACGTCAAAACTTCCTTCAGGGCCCTGTGGTTTCTGATGTGACATTTTATTGTTCCTTAAGTTGATGCTTTTCTGTAAGCCGTGCACTGTTTTTCTCTGGATAGCATTGAGCTATTTTTTCTTTATACTTTAGTTTTCAGAAGTTTGATTGTGATGTGTCTTCCTGGCATGGATTTCTCTTGGATTATTCCATCTGGGATTTAATCAGGTTCTTAAATCTGGACATCTGTCTTTCATTGGATTTGGGAAGTTTCAGGAATTATTCCTTCAAATCCCTTCTCAGCCCCACTCCTTCCTCATCTCCTGTGGCTCAGGTGATATGAAAGTTGGATCTTTGGTCATGGTCCTGAGGCTGAGGCTCATCTTTCTTTTCTTTTTTTTGGTCCAGCTTATTTTCTCTGTGTCGTTCAGACTGAAAACATCCCATTGAGCTGCTCTCAAGTCCTCTGATTCTGTCCTCTGGCGCATCCACTGCTGACTCATCGAGTCTGTGTTTTATTTTGGTTTCTGTGTCTTACCATTTCATTTGGCCCTGTGGTGCCTCTGGGTGAGAGCAGCGCTTCTAGTGCCTTCAGGCCTATGGGAAAGCAGCACACTGGGCAGGATGCCCCTTATAGCACTTTGAGTGCACCTGCTGTCATGAACTGGGCCCCAGTTAGACACGAGAGGACTGAGCCTGCCTGAGTCATCTTCTCCCACTGAGTCAGCGGTGAGACCTTGGTCACTGCTGTGGGGCAGGAGGTTGGAAGACAGCCTACTGCTCCACTGTCCCCAGCCCAGGGAGTGTTGCTAGGTGGCCCTTCTCCCTCTTTGCACCCTGGTTCCTCCCTGTGTTGTGTTATTTCCAGGGTTTACTGTTGTACTTGGGAGGTAAAGGCAGGGAGAGATGAGTGCCTGTTATCTCCTCAGGAAATTCTACATATGCTTTCTAAAAATGCTATAGTTTAACTCCTTAGCCACACAGTCCCTGAATGTAGTCGAAAATACTAATTTCACTGTGTTTCCCTACAATATGTGTTGGTTGTAGAGATAAAGTTTATATCTCAGTTTTAAAAATCTTACTTAAATTAGGTTTGTTAATATTACTGGGATTGGAGCATGAAATGTCAAGTCACACCCCGTCGGTGGAATCTAAGACGAAATCTCTGTATGTGATATTTACACTGTGGAACGTTTTATTTAAGTTGTCTTAAAGGATTTGAAAAGTATTAGTATTTTTATCTGTTTCTATCTCTGTGAGAAACGTTTAAAAAAATCCTTTGTTAGATGGGCGCTTTAAGCTTTAGAGAAAATAAATGACATTATTTGCACGTGCAACCTGATGGTATTTTGAGTGGATTAAGGAGAAGATGCAGGATTCTCTGTCTTTGGCTCCCTTGGTTCATGCCATAGTGCTGACTCCAGTCATCAGGTGTTTTCAGAAAGACCACCTATTTTAACCTTATTGTTTTAGTTTAGGTTTTTTTTTTTTTTTTTTTTTTAAGTTTTTGGTTGGGGCTGGGTTTGAACCCGCCACCGCCACCCTTGGCATATGGGGCTGGTGCCCTACTCCTTGAGCCATAGGCGCCACCCAACCTTATTGTTTTATATTTAAGAAAATTGAGACCTTGAAAGGTCATGAGGGAATACAAATTCCTTGAGTTCCGTGATGGCAGGGATTGTTTATTTGATGATTTAGTATTCCTAATTTTGTATTTTCTTCAGGAAATCAGAAATGCCTTCCTTTGAGAAGATTTGTTAAAAAGGTTTTGCAAGGTGTGATTTCTCAGTGCTCCCTTTTAAGGAGAAAAAACAATAAGTTGGGATGACACAATGGTCATTTGTTTAAAAAAATAGGTTTGTTTGAAAATTTGGTGGAAATGAACCAATAATCCAGAAAAATAAACATAAAAGTTCTGACCATTAAGTTTGTGACGTCATCCTAGAAAAAGTGCTACATGCCTCCCTGTCAGCTACCACTACAGTCACCTTCCAAGTCCCCGAGGGAAGCTGTGCCCTCACAGCAGGGCCTCGTCCCCCCTGCAGAACAGTCTGGGAACTCCTTGTCTGGAATGGCCATCTGAGCTGTCACTGTAGGTCTGACAATTGAGTTCTTGAACTTGCAGTCATGTGCTCAGGTTGGCAGCACTGTACGCACTACTCGGTGAGTTTTCATAGCCTTGTGTGTCAGGGTCTCACAGCTGCATGTGTGTTGATGCCTGGTGGGGTCCTGCTGAGTGATGTGTGTGCTGCCCCATGACAGCTGTGATGGTCATTCCAGAAAAGGAGTTTTGGAATGGCTCTGCAGGGTGGACTAGGTGCTGGTGTCAGTGCACAGCTTCCCAAGGGGAGCGCTTTGAAGGTGGCATGGTGATATTCAGCATGAGGTGTGTGGCAGTTTTCTAGCATGAGGTCATGATCTTAATTGTCAGAACTTCATGCGCTCAAAAATTTGTATGCAGTGTTGAGGGGAAGACCTTCAGATATTATTTTGTGTTACACCTGTGTGCTAACCATGGATGTCTTCTCTGGGAAATGTGGTGTAGATTAAGAACTCATGTTACCCTCGAGTCATCCTTAGAGGCCTGTGCCAGGTGGCCCCTGCAGGATTTGTCTTCCGAGTGGGCACTGAGTGGTGCAAGATTTGCCTTCCGAGTGAGTACTGAGCGGGTGCAGGATTTGTCCTATGAGTGAGTACTGAGCAGTGCAGGATTTGTCCTCCGAGTGGTTCCTGAGTGGTGCAGGATTTGTCCTCCGAGTGGGTCCTGAGCAGTGCAGGATTTGTCCTCCGAGTGGGTACTGAGTGGGTGCAGGATTTGTCCTCTGAGTGTGGGTACTGAGCAGGTGCTGGATTTTTCCTCTGAATGCGGGTACTGAGCCGGCCTCCTCTGAGTGAGTACTGAGCAGTGCAGGATTTGTCCTCCGAGTGCGAGTACTGAGCGGGTGCAGGATTTGTCCTCCAAGTGGGTACTGAGCGGGTGCAGGATTTGTCCTCCAAGTGAGTACTGAGCGGGTGCAGGATTTGTCCTCCAAGTGGGTACTGAGCGGGTGCAGGATTTGTCCTCCAAGTGGGTACTGAGCGGGTGCAGGATTTGTCCTCCGAGTGCGGGTACTGAGTGGGTGCAGGATTTGTGCTCTAAGTGAGTACTGAGCAGTGCAGGATTTGTGCTCTAAGTGGGTACTGAGCGGGTGCAGGGTTTGTCCTCCAAGTGGGTACTGAGCGGGTGCAGGGTTTGTCCTCTGAGTGGGTACTGAGCGGGTGCAGGGTTTGTCCTCTGAGTGGGTCCTGAGCGGTGCAGGATTTGTCTTTCGAGTGGGTACTGAGCAGGTACAGGATTTGTCCTCCGAGTGGGGACTGAGCAGTGCAGGATTTGTCCTCCGAGTGGGTATTGAGCGGGGCAGGATTTGTCCTCCGAGGGCAGGTACTGAGCGGTGCAGGATTTGTCCTCTGAGTGGTTACTGAGCAGTGCAGGATTTGTCCTCCTAGGGCGGGTACTGAGCTGGTGCAGGATTTGTCCTCTGAGTGCGGGTACTGAGCAGGTTCAGGATTTGTCCTCTGAGTGCGGGTACTGAGTGGTGCAGGATTTGTCCTCTGAGTGCAGGTACTGAGTGGTGCAGGATTTGTCCTCTGAGTGCAGGTACTGAGTGGGTGTAGGATTTGTCCTCTGAGTGCAGGTACTGAGTGGTGCAGGATTTGTCCTCCTAGGGCAGGTACTGAGCGGTGCAGGATTTGTCCTCCGAGTGGGTACTGAGCGGTGCAGGATTTGTCCTCTGAGTGCGGGTACTGAGCGGGTTCAGGATTTGTCCTCTGAGTGCGGGTACTGAGTGGTGCAGGATTTGTCCTCTGAGTGCAGGTACTGAGTGGTGCAGGATTTGTCCTCTGAGTGCAGGTACTGAGTGGTGCAGGATTTGTCCTCCTAGGGCAGGTACTGAGCAGTGCAGGATTTGTCCTCTGAGTGCAGGTACTGAGTGGGTGCAGGATTTGTCCTCTGAGTGCGGGTACTGAGTGGTGCAGGATTTGTCCTCCTAGGGCAGGTACTGAGCGGTGCAGGATTTGTCCTCCGAGTGGGTACTGAGCGGTGCAGGATTTGTCCTCTGAGTGAGGTACTGAGTGGGTGCAGCAGGCTCAGCAGGTGTTCAGACAGACTGAGGACACCTCCATCCAGCGCTCGCTCACTCCTCCTCCTTACCTTCATTTACGCACATGCTTACAGCTCCCTGGAAGGGTTCCCCATCTGCTCCTGGCTGCCGTCACAGTGAGTTCCCCCTACGTGGAGAGACCACACCCTGCTGAGATAACGCTCCTTTTCTCTGCCACATGAGGCTGATACGGTGGCCACTGAAAACCAATTTCACTCACAGCAAATGTCAGGGCCTGAGGAAAGAAAGCTCACAGCGGCATTTGCTGTGTTTACTCAGGGATTTTTTGAGGGTAAAACAAACCACATTCCTATTTTCATGTCATGGATCAACATAATTTAAGACTATAAGATGATGTCTCCGAGTTCAGAGGTCAGGAAGTGAGGCCAGTGTTAAAATTGCTTTTAAGGAGGCTCCCTCTGTGTGCTTAGGGAGGTGGCTGCATGGTTCTCTAGGGCCAGAGCTCTCTGGATGAGACGCAGAGCTGAAGCGTTCTGCAGTGTCATGATGAATAACAGAGTGAAAGACTCTGGGCAGAAAAATAAGATGGGAAGGCTGTTCAAAAAGAAATATCAGAATGACTCAGCTTTCTTCTAGTTCTTTAACCTAGAAAGGACTTTCTGGAACTTTTGTCTTAAGGTCACCATTGGACTGGGAATCAGGAGCCCTAAGGGCCAGTGCTACCGTGTAACGAATCGGGAGTAGGATGCTCTGTGTAAGCCTCAAGGTGTAAAGGAAGACTTCAGGTTTTAATAATCTCTAAAGTTTTTCCAGCATTACCATTTAGTCAAACTTCAGATTACTGGATATTATTTAATAAAACATTAAGGGAATTTTGTGATAGGTCTAAGAATTAAATATTATTCATAAGAAAGCTCTTTAAGAAATTAATTTTTGAATTAGAAATGTAAAATATCTTGAAATGGTGAGAAATTTGTATCAGTAAGAGAGGCCATGCTTGGGTTGAGACCACCCAACTCTGTGAGTTCTGCACCCAGGGCATTCTGGGGCAACCAACATCCTGCTGACAGAGATGATGACAGTGGTGATGATGCTAATGTGACTGGCACTAGGTCTGTACTGTAGATGGGCAAATTCAACATCACTATAACCCCCTTTCTCTTTTATCTTTTTCTGCTACACAAGTTGGAAAGCAAAATATTCAATTTTCCAGCTTCCCTCAAAGCTAGGAGTGGTCCATATCCCATATGACAAAGATTAGATGAGGGTTTCTGGGGAGCACCTCCCATATTGAGCAAAAAAACCACAGAGCTTATTGAAAAGAAGTCTCTTGCCCATAATTCTTACTATTTATTTTTCTATAGAACATAGATGATGCTTTAAAGTATGCAACTGCCTAGGGAGTGTAAAGGATAAATCCACGTGCTAAGATGGTGGGTAAATCCACGTGCTAAGATGGTGGGTAAATCCACGTGCTAAGATGGTGGGTAATTCCATGTGCTAAGATGGTGGGAGAATCCATGTGCTAAGACGGTGGGTAAACCCACATGCTAAGACGGTGAGTAAATTCATGTGCTAAGATGGTGGGTAATTCCATGTGCTAAGATGGTGGGTAATTCCACGTGCTAAGATGGTGGGTAATTCCACGTGCTAAGATAGTGGGTAATTCCACGTGCTAAGATGGTGGGTAAATTCATGTGCTAAGATGATGGGTAATTCCACGTGCTAAGATGGTGGGTAAGTCCATGTGCTAAGATGGTGGGTAAATCCACGTGCTAAGATGGTGGGTAAGTCCACGTGCTAAGATGGTGGGTAAGTCCACGTGCTAAGATAATGTGGTGGATACACAGATGAGCTGGCTCCTTAGGACTTCTTCACAATGCACCCTGCACTGCTTGCCCTAGACTTACTGTCCCCTGAGAAAAAATAAGGCCCTTAATTGTTTCTTCCACTATTCATTAGGTTTTCTGTTTTCTGTTTCCCAGCCAACCACATTCCCAACTGAGTATATAAAATAATGTTAAGACTTTATATTTTATGTTTTTGAAGGATAAAGTTACTGTCTATAGATCTTTGTAGTAACTGACCTTCTACTGAAAAGTTTAGGCTAGTTTGCACAAATATTCTCATTCTGAAGAAGCTTGGCCATAAAAATTTTGGATAATTTGTGAAATTTTTATTTTATTGCTCATTTCTTGATGAAAAAAGTATGAGACTCTCAGTTCTTGTATTGGTTAGAGAATATTTCAGATTTTATTCAATGGGTGAATTTTACATGAGGAACACTCTGTTTCTGTGAGTCATGCCTCCCCCTTGGCTATAGTCTCTGGTGAGATGGGGATACAGCTGCAGAATACCAAGGAGTCCAAAAAATATGTTTTCCTGGTGTGGCTTTTAGGCAGAATGTGTCGCGGAGAGGACTGCCCTCTCTACTGTTTGCTGTCAGTCTGTTTCCAGCAGATTTCGTCTGACATCACGCTTTTTCACAACTGAGAAATCCTGTAAAAGGAGGAATTTAAAGGTTAATGAAGGATAGCCATCTGCAGCCAGTGGATATAAAAAGTGAAATACATTTTTGTGTGTGTGTGTGTGTGTGATGCAGCCCTACACATTCCCATTTGGATTTGCCTGGCTTATGTTCAGGGCATTAAGTTTTGCATTAAGCCTATAATAAGAGAAAAAGAAAGACACAATTGGGACGTACCGATGATATTGTATCAGCTAGGATTGCATTGATTTGGGAGTGAC
>CAUYQV010183945.1:0-37348 GCA_963574575.1 Galagoides demidoff
GGGTGCCTGTGGTCCCAGCTGCTTGGGAGGCTGAGGCAGGAGACTCGCTTGAGCCCAGGAGTTGGAGGTTGCTGTGAGCTGTGATGCCATGGCACTCTACCCAGGAGGACAGCTTGAGGCTCTGTCTCAAAAAAAAAAAAATCAATATCAACATAATGTAGATGCATCTTACTGTCTCTCAATTTTTACGAACATTACTAGAAAAAGCATAGAAAACTGACTGTTCTTTTAAAAACTGGAATGTAAGTGTTCTCTACACTTACAACATAAAAATAAAAAATTAACTTGACAGAAAGAGGGAGGTAAAAAGGGAAAAGGATTAGGGAGGTATTATCTTCACTTTGCAAAATGAGTGGTCAGTAGCCAAAATTGAAAGCAACAGAGCAAGAATTAGTAGTTTATCTCTCTTCTCCCCCCTCCCCACCGCCAGGGTCAGGTTTAAACCCACCACCATAACCATAGGTATATAGGGCAGGCGCCCTACTCACTGAGCCACAGGCACCACCCTATCTCTATTCTTTACCAGTATGCAGTTAAGCAGTAGAGGAAGTTAATCATATGAATATCGCTATCAAAACTTGCCAGGAGAGAAGCAAGGAGGCAGGAATGATGGAAGTGAGGAAGCTCCTCAGCTAGCCCAGGCAGGGCATAGACAATGTTGCCAGTGAACAAAGCACTCCTAGTGACCTTGGCCTATTGTTTGAGGTATGGAGGTAACATTGAAAGTCAAGCCAGAGGGATTCACAAGTTCTTACTTCTGGGTGTTGGGAGAAGGTTCAGGCGTGCTTGGGGAAAGGGCATTCTGACTCTCTCACTAGTACTACATGAAAAAAAAATTCAAAATTAAAAATAACAAGCTTTATTTCAGTGCTTCAGACAGAGTCCAACAGGGGACAGATGGCCCTGAGTGGAGTTTGAACAGGACTGTTCGCAGCTCGTGGGCAGGTAGGGGGGGGAAGCTCATGAGGGCCGGGCAGCAGGTTGCTTTTATCAGCCTCAGCCCCAGAGGGGAGGGAAAGGGAGTCTCTGCCGAACTTGGCAGGGGGACAGCTGTGTGGCAGGTGCTGTCTGACAAGAGCTGAGGCCTTTGGCAAGTGACTTGATGACACATGATGTCCACACAGGGAGGGGAGCCAGGGAATAGGTAACACTCTCCTGCTCCCCAGTCTTTTGCTAGTGCCTCTCACTGGCCAGACTTAACCAGAAAGCAGACCTGTGCTGGCCAGGAAGGGAGCCACCAGCCACATGTGGCTATTTAAGTTAATTACAATTAACTAAGGTTAAAACTTAAGTCCCTCAGTGCTCAGTAGCCACATGTGGATAGTGTGGATACAGAACATTTCCACCAACAAATAAACCTGCATTCCAGAATCTTCAATTAGATATATTTAAAGATTATATTATTTTGTAAAAAAAAAAATTATACTAATTTGTAAAAATCTAACTACTATGTACTTAGTAATTTCAAAAACGGAAAACTATTGTTTCACTGTTTTAAAATTAGCCTTTTAACAACTTTGTTGTGTCTGCCCTTTGTTGTTGTTGGAAAGCATTTGAATATTTGACTGCAGCATGGAGGTTCCCAGTTTCAACTGATCCTCTACCAATGACTATCAGTCATTTGTGACCTTAAGGGCGTCTTGGTTTGACTTAGGTAAGAGAATTCGCAGCAATAAGTGAGAGGCAAAATTTTGGCTAACACCTGTTCCTGTGATAGCCAGCACACTCAGAATGATAATGGCAAATCCAGACTTGAGTACCTCACCCTGCAGCTTTAGCATGGTATGAAACTGGCTACATTGGGTTACATTTGCACAAATATAGTTAAAATACTTATTTATAACTTGTGGCAAAGCATCACTTAAAGTGGCAGCTTTAGCACCAGAGATTTTATTGATGCAAGATCCACTGAAAAGAAATGAGAGTATCTAGATCCATTAATACTTTTTTATTTGTGCAATAAACCCTTTTCTGTCATGGAAGGTGCACCGTCTGTACATACATTCACTAAGTTCATTGATTTCAGCACAATTTCATGATATTTATCGTGAAAGTTGTTGGAGATATCTATTCCCCATGTTTTGTTCACAAGAGTGCCCAAAGTGAGTAACTCCTGGGAGCAAAGAAAATCTTCTGTTATGACCCAGATGAAGTACATAGTCTATGCCAAGTCGGTAATGTCAGTTGATTCATCCAAAGGGATTGAATAATATACTTGTTCCTTTTGAAGTATTAGATGAAGTTGTTCTGTTAAGTTGAAGCCTGATTCATTCTGCTGATCAGTTGTGGTTCTCCTTGAGAGAGGCAGTTGTTTGTCTTTGAAACATTATCAGGGTCTAAGCATCCTACAACTTGGACAATGCATTCTTTCACAATGTCTATGTCACTGAATGGCTTCCCTTTCCCCCCCAGTGTATAAGCTACTCTATATGTTGCTTCAGTGGCATTATTTCCAAGTCTTATTTGCTGCTTTAAAAAAGTCTCTGCTTTTGCTTTTTCTATATTGCAGATATTTATTTTCTATATTGCAGATATTTAATTTCTATATTGCAGATATTTAACTTCTGCAATACAACCTTTCATGCCTCTGCCTCTAATTTAAAATATCTGTGGTCCTTATGAGTGTTATAATGTTGATGAGCATTGAGTTTCCTTAACGTTGTTCTTACAGTATCATAAAGCAAGCAAATCATCTTATCTTTAGCCAATACACGATAATATTGCAATTCTCTATTCTCATTTTTAAAAAATCTGTTTTCTTTTCTCCATCCCCGTTCTTTGGTCTTCTTTGACATGACGGACTATTAGATAGAATTAAAAAATACTGTCATGCTGTGCAACATATTCACAGTATAAATGGTGCCCACAGGTTCCTCACCACTTCAAACAGAAACACAGTATGCTGTTGTCAAAAGCTGATAACAGGCTGGCTACTTGACACCCATAAACTGTCACCAACCAGCCTCCTGTAGTAATGGCACCAGTCAGGTGGGGGAAGTTAGAACTAAACCATGTGTATAGCAGCCGTCCAGTAAGCCTGTGTGGCTTACTAGTGCTCTAATTGGGCTGGTCAATCTGGGAGGATTGTTTGGTAAAAACTTATTTTATTCTTTGGTATTTTAAAAAGTGAGGTAAAATATAAAAGATGAACAAAAATGGGGCAGCACCTGTGGCTCAAGGAGTAGGGTGCCAGCCCCATATACCAGGGGTAGCAGGTTCATACCCAGCCCTGGCCGAAACTGCAAAAAAAAAAAAAAAAACCTTGCCGGGCATTGTGGTGGGTGCCTGTAGTCCCAGCTACTCAGGAGGCTGAGGCAAGAGAATTGCCTAAGCCCAGGAGTTGGAGGTTGCTGCCACAGCACTCTACTGAGGGTGATAAAGTGAGACTCTGTCTCTACTAAAAATAAAAAAATAAAATAAAAACTCTTCAAAAGAAAAAAAGATTAATGAAAATCTGTTAATAAAAATAAAAGGATTTGTCCTATAAAATTTGTATTTAGTCGAAAGGCCACACTTAAGGACCTAGAAGGCCACATGTGGCCTTAAGGCTGCAGGTTCCACACCACTGACCTGAACCAAGGCCCTCAAAATCTGGATTCTGATTCGTGTTTCAAAGATGTGAGAACACACAGAAGAAATTCAAGTCAGAGTCCAACAGCTTGGAGGATTCTTGCCAGCATTTCATTTGACAGGCATAGTGTTTCACTTTGGTTTATTTTAATTGAATTTGAGAGTCTTTAAGCGGTGTGTGTTCTATCCTAAATCCCCACCTTTCCCTATTACCAGACACATGCAGGTATTTGAACCTAATGCATACACTTGCTTAGGCAGTGAGAAGTCATGCCAGGTTGCTCCAAGATTTCCTAGATCCTAGTCCACTGACCTGTGATCCTAACCTTCGTGCCACTATTCTGCTGTGATTTAGAAACCATTGTGTCCTAACTGACTTTTGGTCTTCATTGGTCCTAGCTCCAGTTCTTTTGCCGCCTTACAGATTCACTCTGAGATGCCTGTATGTACCCTCTCCCAGCCCCTCAGGACCTATTTCTGCAGTGTGCAACTTTCCAGTCTCCAAGCTCTCCAAGCTCTGGATACACCAGCCCTGATTACTTCTTCTCTCCCTTTCCCAGAAAACCCATCACTGCTGCCCACCTCACATCTGCCAGATGGCTCACCTCAACATAGGCAACTCATATCACATTGCCACTCAGTATAAATCCTAGCAGTCTGTCTACATTCTTAAATCAAGCTGTGTGCTTTTTTTATGGGTTAGATATGATGCTCTTGTGGTGAAATTTCGGTAGAGTTTGGACATTATATTAAATACCATTGAAATCTATAGGGGGAAAATAATTATTTTTTCAATTCTAGTTAAAGAGAAAGTCTTGGTTTGGCATTAGTAAAGTGGCTAGAACACTAACCATTTCTAATTTCCCTTCTCAATAAAGAACCAGTTGGCCCCACACTCAGAGGCATGGGTCTACAAAATTGATTAGAATTTGATCATCTTATTGTACTCATTTTTGGCATTATCTCCTTTTGGCAGGGGACATTGGTTTTCCTTTTCCCTTATTATTAAGTAATAATTTAAAATTTACTTTTAAACTAATTTTACTTAAGGTAAACAGTGAATTGATTTAATAAAATATTAATAATAGCATTGCTGATACTAAACTATGGCAAAAATTTTGAAATGGGTCAATAGATAACTGAAATGGGAGCGAAATCACTCTAACTGACCTGCATATTCATAGTTCATGCCTCGGTGTCTTCTGCCTGGGTGCTGCTAAGTGTCCCTTATTGATAAAGCCTAATTTGTGTTTTCTATAACTTATAAAAAGGGCTGACTAATTGAGGTTAAAGGAACATCAGTTGGGGTAAATCTGCTCTCTGGAAATCAGCAATCTATTAATAGTTAGAAAACTCAGAGCAGAGACTGGGTTCATTTCCTTTTGTAATCCCAGTGCCTACATGATATACCAGGCATAGCACAGGTGCTCAATAAATACGTCAAAAGAATAAATGCTAATAAACATGGAATGATCAATAGAAGACCCAATATCAGAATGGCCATGTGGTCATACAGTTGTCCCTCTGTATCTGTGGAGGATTGATTCCAGGACTCCCCCCACCCCTGCAAGAGGTGCCTAAATCCATGGACACTCAAGTGCCTTATACATGTATAAAATGGTGTTTATAGTGCATCCTCCCATGTTTAAATCATCCCTAGATCACTTATGATACCTAATATTATGTAAATGCTATATAAAGAGTTGTTACACTATGTTGATTTTTAAATAGTTGTTTTGTTATTTTTGTTGTGTTTCTTTTCCTGAATATTTTTGACCTACAGTTGGATGAATCCTCAGATGTAGAGCCCAGGGATATGGAGGGCCAACTGTATAGACTGAGCTGGCTGTATATGATTAATTGCCAAAGAAATGGGAAAGACAATGTGTGCCATGCCTTCAGATGAGGGGGAGGTGAAGTGAACTAATAAAGGAAAGGCAGGGACGGGAGATGGGAGGGAAGGAGGGAGCTGGTACTTCTTTGCTGTGACGATGTGCCAGGAACTGTGCTGGGTCCTTTACATCTGTCACCATAGTTCATACTCAGAGCAACTCTAGGGCTGAGCATTTTGTATTCCCATTAGAAATAAGGCAACAGAGGTTTGGAGAGTTTAATCAATTTGATTAAGGTCATTCAGCCACTAGCCAGGCCAGACATACACCCAGGCCAAGCTCATTGAGTCAGGCAGTTAGAATCATGATCAGTGGTGAAGCAGAATGAGAGCATTGATGTGAACACAGTGTATAAACTTTTAAGAGCTAGGGAGATCATTCCAGAAGAATGTAGGAACAAAGGGAGACCTGTGTAAACAGACTGAGCCATGGCAGGATTCCACTCACAACAATACTTCCACAGACTTCAAAGGAAAACAGTAGTTAATTGAATCTGAAGTTTCATTTGCTTGAAACTAACAACCAAAGAATTCACAATAATTTCTCCTGAATGAAAAGTGGGATGTGTGGTGTGAGACAAGAGAAGTATTTGGTACCTTATCTTCCTATTTAACACTGACCTTAAACACTGATTGTGAGATAGTCTTCCCAATACACATAGCAAGGAGAGGAGTGGCTCGAGGAGGGAAGGGCAGAGTTAAGAAAAGTCCTGAGGAGCTGTCCAGAGACAGGAGGTGATCTGCTGATATTAAAAAGAGGGACTCTTGGCTGGGCGCTGTGGCTCACACCTGGAATTCTAACACTCTGGGAGGCTGAGCCAGGTGGATTGCTTGAGCTCAGGAGTTCAAAACCAGTCTAAGCAGAAAGTGAGACCATGTCTTTACTAAAAATAGAAAAACTGAGGCAAGCAGATCACTTGAACCCAAGAGATTGAGGTTTCTGTGAGCTATGACGCCACAGCACTCTACCCAGGACAACAACTTAAGACTCTGTCTCAAAAAAAAGAGGGACTCTTCCTTTCTACCACCAACTATCATCTAGAAAAGCTTATACAATTACAAAACTTATCAGAAAATCTGACAATGTAGGAAAATCTGTATCAGCGGTTCTCAATCTCTGGGTTGCGACCCATAGGAACTGTATTAAAGGGCCGTGGCATTAGGAAGGTTGAGAACCACTGCCCTATATGCAGGCAATCTAGAACCACACAGTAAAGGTGAATTTAACCATGTAGGATTTCTTGGACCACTTATGCCTTGACCAGCCTGTGGAGTCCCTCTCCTATTCTCCTTCAAAGTGTTAAGGCACGTGGCTTCAGCTATCAGCCCACTTCTTTTGCATCACAAATAACTAAAAACCTCAGAAGCTAAAACAATAAACAATTATTTCTCACGCATATGCAGGGCCCAGCACTGACCTACACTGGACTTCACTGGATAGCTCTGCTGATCTCAGCTGGGAGTACAGAGGCTTCTGGGAGTGGGCTAGGGGTTGGCTGGATCTAGGCTGGCAGTGGCTGAAGTGACTCAGCTCTGTCCTCATGTCTGTCGTCTTCCTCTGAAATCAATGGGCTAGCTTGGGCTTGCCCCGTCACAATGATGGAAGCAGTGCAACAAGGAAAAGTGAAATATGCAGGGGCTCTTGAAACCGGTTCTCATAACTGGCTCACTATCTCTCATGCCTTATTCCATTGGCCAAAATAAGTCAGAGTTAAGCCCAGAGTCTAAATGGGAAAGCACCACACAGACGCTGGCAATGGGCATGCACAATGTGAGGGTAAAGAACGGGACCACTACTGCAACCCACCATTGGCCCCTGATGCTCCAAAGACCTGGCTCACTAACTAGGCTAGATAGGGATTCTCTGAGGACAATGGTCATCTCCAGTTATTTCATTTTATCTTTACGGTCACTCTGCAAACCAACACCATGGCCTCTGATTTATGAAAGAGGATATGAAGGCTTGGAAAGGTTAATGAATAAATTTTCAAAACTGCTTAACATCACCTGTTCTTTCACATTGTTTTCAGGGGTGTCCAACCTGTGGCCTGGAGGCTACACGCTGATTTTGTGAGAACTTCTTTTGCTTACTGTGGCTTGGTATGCACAGAGCTTTTTTTTGTCTTTTCTAATCAGATTTTACTAGTGTTTGTGTATTTAATGTGTAGCCCCAAACATCTATTCTTCCAATATGCAGAGAAAAAAAGGTTGGATACCCCTGTTGAAAGTGAGCCAACATTGGTTACGAAATTTCCTTCACCACTCCAAGAAAGAACCAATGCCTTGCTGAAGGTCCAAATCCTAGCCGGAGATTATCTTTGTGATTACAAGGAGTGAGCAGCCCTGGACTGAGGTCACTGAGACTTTTATTTGGTGGAGAGCCAACCTTTGGGAAAAGAAAACAGTATCCTGAGTAGAAGGCACTGCTCTTGTCTTTTTTGAACAAATAATAATAGTTTTGGGATATTCATCTTCCACAAAGGCTCAAAAAGGGGTTGGCAGCATTTTCCTTTTTTCTCTCTGTTTTAGAAATATTGTCTGAAGTGGCTCAACTGACAGCTACTCTCAGCCCCCAGACTTGAGAGTCTCCTACAGAGGCGGGGGTCAGGATGGCATGGGAATGGGAGAGAAGGGCTATGCCCAGCTCTTCAGCAGAAGTGTTATTGTGTCCCCAGCCTTGGGAAAGGTGGAAAACAAGTGCTCAAGGACTCCATGGTGGGGCCAGGCAGAAAGGAGGCATCGGGGCACCCTCCGCACAGAGTGAGCCTCTACCTAGAAGCCACGTGGTGTTCTAGCTTAAGTGGGTACTACATGCTGAAGGAAAAGAGAGAATGAGAGAATAGTGCTGTGGGTTGGCAGCACGTGAGGGTCGGCAGGGCTTCTGTGGAATGACGACTTTAAAGCCAGAAGCTCAACTACAAGTACAGATACTGGGGACTGACTGAGACCCATTATGTGAAAACATTTTATAGGCTACCCAGGGTTACCTGTGAGATGTTCATTGTTAGTGCTGTTTCTATTAGTCATTGGTTCAATGCCAGGGGATCAGTTGGAAACTGAGGATTCAGAGGTGAACGGAACAGATCCTGCTGCCCTCAAGGTCATCAGAGTCTCATAAAGGTCACATTCACGTACAGCTTAGGCGCCATGCCCTGTTCCCAGCATTTTACAGCTGCTAGCTCAGTCTGTCCTCACACTCACCTGAGAAGCTGGTGTCGCCATCACCTTCATTTTGCAGGTGGGGGAATCGGAAACACAGATATGTGGAGTAACTTGTGCAAAGCCCCTCAGCTGATGGGTGGCAGTGCCCACATGTGAACCAGCTGGGCGGCTCAGAGGGCCTGCCCCTCCCACTACACCACACTGGGGGCCAGCAGCTCAGAGGCAGCCATGACACTCTGTCATAAGTGCAGCAAGTGCCTTGTGATGCTACAAACATGCTCCGTGTCTCAGGAATACAAAGGGGTGTATGTTGGGGAAGGGGTGGGGCGAGTTGCTGGTCCCTGAGCTCTGCTGGGGGGTGGGGAAAGTTGTGCTAGTGAGAAGAGCAGGATGAACAAAGCCCGCCCCCAGGGATGAGCACAGAGCTGCTGCCCTGGGGTGGGAGGCAGAGAGAGGGAGAGAAAAGGGGGCGGGATATGGCTAAAGAGTTGGCAGCAACCCGGTCCCAAGGTGCAGGGGCAGCGTGCTGAGGAGCCCTGGCTGTTTCCTGAGAGCAGCAGAGCCAGTGTGTTGGAAGGCTCCCTCTGACTTCAGTGTGGGTGGCAAACTGGGAGAGGGGAGCACGGGCCATAGCTGCAGCCAGAGAGACAGTTCGGAACTGGCCCAGAAACCCAGGGAGTTATAAACCTGGTGTCTGAAGGTGGAGGGCAGCAGCAAGGATGAGAATGTGCAAACTGCCAGTATACAGCAATTAGGGCAGAGGGGCTCTGGGCTTGGTGACTGGCAGGGTCGGCACAGCAGGCAGTAGGCTCTGAGGATGGACACCCGGGAGATGCTGAGGAAACAGAGCCCAGAAAAACCTGACCCGAGTGAGAAGAGGAAGAGGAAAACGAGTGCCTTTCCAAGAATTCAAGGGAGGCTGAAGAGTGAAGGATTTGGTTAAATGCCAAGAATTTATTTCAACAAGAATCCTGAGTCCTTAACCGCAGGCTAAGCACCTAAAGAAGGGTGCTTTTCCTTGTGGTGCAAGGAGGCCTTGTTTTCAGTCTTATTTTTTCAGTCTTCATTTTCTAAGACTTCACATTTCACTGCCTCACTCATTTAGTACTGTTTAATTAATTTCTCAATATCTTTGTCTGCTCATTACTGCGCTCTGCACACACGGACATAATGGGATGGAGGAGGAGGTTCTGCTGACTGGGATTTGCAATGTGCCAGGACTGATGAATGAGCCGCTGAACACACCATCGCCGTTACCAATAACAAGAGCCACTGACTCAGCTCCTGTTTATTGAGCACCTATTACATACCAGGTGTTCTGATATGAGCTGTAAAAACATGGCCAATAAACAAGATAGATAGGACACTTTTCTTTTATAGAGGGAGGAACTAAGGTTTGGATGTGTTAAGAGAGCAGCCGGAGATCACACAAAAAATAATAAATAGCCATGGGACATATGGGTACATATAGCCTAATGGCAGCCAGGTACAGCTCTCAGCCCTTTCAAATTTTCGCCTAACAACGTCCTCAAGGAGGAGCTGTGTGGGGGCCACAGAGAGGGTGGAAAGGAAAGACCCAGGTTAGAAGGTGACTGTTCCAAGCCCAGTGTCTGCCATTAGCTGTGCTCCCCATGCATCAGCCGTGCATAGAGGAGAATAAGCATCTGAATGGGTTTTCATCTTTGCCATAAAAGAAACTGAACACACTGATGCAAAAATTCCAGGCCAGCTTTGCTTCCAGAACACAACTTCCAAATCATTCGTTCATTTAACATATATTTACCAAGCACCTACCAGAGTCCAAGCATTGAGCTGGGTCCTGGGGATAAAATGGCAAAAAAGTAAACGAACAAACCAGTGGATGACAGAGACAGCCCTCTGGGTTGTCTCTGAGTGGGGGAGCCACCTGCAGGTGAGAGTAGCAGGCATGAGAGGTGGAGGCCCTTCATCAGAGGGTCGCTTGAGCAAAGGCCTCTGCCCTCACACTGGGTTTTACCACTCTTTCCTGCTTCTTTATCTTGCAAACTCCAATTCATCCATTAAACTAGCCCACTTGGTTTTGGAGGTCTCCTGTGGGCTTCTTCTGCACCCTGTGTACAGTTCTGCAGTCCCAGGTGTCCCAGAGTGTCTGCCTCTCTAGACTGAGCTCTCTGAAGGAAGGGAGGTGTCTTCTAGTTCCGTGTCTCCAGGTCTGAGTTTAACCATTCTGCAGTTCCTTTTTTTTTTTTTGAGACAGTCTCAAGCTGTCACCCTGGGTAGAGTGCCGTGGCACCACGGCTCACAGCAACCTCAGACTCTTGGACTAAAGTGATTCTCTTGCCTCAGCCTCACAAGTAGCTGGGACTACAGGTGCCTGCCATAACACCCAGCTATTTTTGTTGTTATTGTCGTTGCTGTTGTTTTAGCTGGCCCGGGCTGGGTTTGAACCTGCAGTGTGTGTAGCTGGCACCTGCCAACTGAGCTGCAGGCGCCGCCCATTCTGCAGTTCCTTTCTGAGGAAAGTATTTGCATGTAATGGAAAGATTGGAGGCCCAAGCTCTGCCAGAATGACTTGAGCAAATCATTTAAGATTTTGTTAACCTCCTTTATCCAAAGACAGAGGAATATCAGCAGTGTGAGCCTTTGTGCTCTGGAACAGTTTAAATAATGTTGGAAAAAACACTAAATTTACCTGAGAAACTTCTAATGCTGCTGCTTTTGAATATTATCTCCTTCACAATTTTCTCTAATTTTTTTCTAAAAAAAAAAAATTGTACTTTTCCTTTGACCTAAAAGTTAAGGGATAACATCTATAACATTTTCCAGTTTTGCACTAATTTCTAATTTTGATGCACCATGTGACCAGAAAATGATGTCTACACAATTACTACTTTTGGAAATTGTGATTTTTCTCTGTGGTGGTCAATGGTAATGTTAATTATTGTGGCTGTTTTATAGGCACTTGAATCGAAAATATATCCATTCAAGTATATAGTTTGAATCTTGATGAAGATCAAGATATATAATTTGATTCTTGAATCTAGACCCATAGTTTGGTATCTACTCATCATAGCTGCTTTATACACCTTAGGTCTTTTTATACCTTTATTCAGTTTTAGTCCAATAGATTGGAGAGGATGTGCTATGATTTCCTGAGATGTGGGCAGACTGGGGAGGAGTCAGTCCCTGGGGGGAGCAGGGTGTGGAGAAATGACCAGGTCTTCTGGTGATGTCTGTAGATCTTCTCCAAACTAAACCCACTCTGGTTATAAAGAAAAGCCCTGCCTCCCAAATTCACCAAGGTCTATACTTTCTAATTTTTATTGGTATTCCCTGAAAGGAGGAAGAATCAACCTTTTATTAAATCAGGTAATTTTGTATTGTTTTCTAATTTTCTCATACTAATTTTTTTCTCCAGATCTTATTGGAAAATTTAGTCCTCCTTTCACAGCTGTGTGGTGTGTAGGACAAGGTCTTATTCATGACTTGGAAGGACTTTAGATGGTGTTGTTGCTAATAATTACATGTAAGCACTTCTATGACCCAGCTCTCTTTTAAAGATTATTTTGTAAGTTTTGGGTTATTTGATCCTCACATCAACTCATAATGTCTCCCATCTTATTGATTAAAAAAAAAAGGCAAGGCAAATGGAAGAAAAATAACTTTCTCAAGTGAGCAGCCAAGACAGGACCTCAAGCTTAATAACGGAGAGGCTCTGTTGCCTCTTTTGGAGATCAACTCTTCCTGGCTTCATTTTAGGGATGAAGAAACAGAGACTCAAAGTTGTTGAGTAAGTTAGTTACTAGCAGAGCTAAAGCTAGACCCCTGGTATCTGGACCTTTATCCAGAGCCTTTCTACTCACTAGAGAGCACTGCCCCTCACTGTGCAGAAGTAGAAGGTTGTCATTTGCTAGATGGCACAGATTAATCATTCAGTAGCAAACATTAAATAATGTATGTTTTTTATTCTTGAATAAATCACTCAGCTGTGGAATATATTAACTTTTAGTCTTAGGATATATAAACTTAGGATGGCAGGACTGTAAGTAACAAAATTCTACAAGGGATAAATCCTTTCAGGCTGGAAGACTTGTAGTGGCTTTTTTTTTTTTTTTTTTTTTTTTTTTGAGACAGAGTCTCTGTCACCCTGTGCAGAGTGCCTTGGCATCATCATAGCTCACAGAAAACTCAAACTCCTGGGCTCAAGTGATCCTCTTGCCTCAGTCTCCTGAGCAGCTAGGACTACAGGCACCCACCACAAGCCTAATTAATTTTTCTATTTTTAGTAGAGACAAGGTCTCACTCTTGTGAGTCCCAGGCTGGTCTCAAACTCCTGTTCTCAAACACCTGCCTCAGCTTCCCAGAGTGCTAGGAGTGAGCCACCGAGCCCAGCTAAGACTTGTACTTTAAATAGGCACCTCCAGTTCTCTAATCCTTTCGCACATGACCTTCATTCTTTGCTTATGGATTGTGAGTTGAAACAGGCAGTTTCCCAGGACAAGTAAGAACTAATGTTAGCCAATAGAAAAGAATACAAGTCAATTCTCAGGGGAGAAAAGGGTCATTATAAAACAATCCATAAAGGGATGAGTTTCTGGTATTTATCTCCAAGTCCAGCTCTCAGAGCCTTTTTCTGTTGCCAAAAGTGATGTAACATCTCCCTACACAGTTTGGCTTCAAATGGTGAGATTTTTTTTTCTCCATTCCATACTCATTCCAGTAATTATAAAGAGAGAAAGGAGTTTATGACATTTGCGGGGAGAGTGACCCACAGTATCAACTTTACTATGAAAGGACATAATGGTTTTGGCAAGGTAAGAGAATTTCATTCTGAAATTCTAAAGACATGTTCTCCCAATGGAATTACTTGACTTGCCAAAAATCAAAGTTGTTTAGCCGGCTAGGGCAGGGAGCTATGCCAGATGACTAAAGGTGATACTCCTGGACCACTCCACACAGAGGCTTTCAGAAAGGCATTCTAAGGCTGGGGCTGGTGGTGTTCCACTTGGATTCATTCATGATGACCCAGCAAGATGGGATCAACGAGCAGCCCTGAAAACTGGCCGACTGGTCATACCAAACCTCTGTGACACATAGGAACAAAAGCAGTGGTTTTTCTGTCAAATCATGACACCATAATATAGCCCCACAGCCTGCCTACTTTGGGCCCTGCATGAGAAACTGAATAAAATGTGTTTCTATGGTCTTAATGACCAAATTGATCTTCCAGTCCCTCCGACCCAGTGTTTGATAAATGCCAAAGGAAGATGAAAGCTAAGAACGCAGGATGGATTTCATGGAACAGTTCTAGAATCTTCCTTCCTAGTTTTCCTAATCTTTGTTTCTAACAAGAATCTAAAATATTTAGTTGTGATCTAACTCTGATTCAAGGCAATTGTGTGTCAACGGTGTTTCCAGTCCCTTTGGCCTAAGTGTTCTGATTTACAAAGGAAGATCCTATTTAGAAGGAAGCATGGCCAATTCGTGCTTACCCATGTGGGTAATCAGGAGCCTGTTCCACTACACCAAATGAGAAAGTTTGGCTGGGTAGGGAAAAAAACCTTGAAAAGTGGTGAGTTTTACATGGAACCAGAGAACCTCAGAACCTCAAGTTGCATGAGCCTCCAAAGATCATTTAGTTCAAACCATGCATATAATTGCCATGCATATAATTCTCATGATGCTTGGCCAGCAGGTTTCTCTCTCCACAGAGGAGCACAGTTATCCATAGTGTATCTATCACTTTGTAGCACCTGGAATCCAGCTTTAATTGGTAAGGAAAACATTAGCAAACTGTCTCAGTCATGGTCATTTGGTTATAACAAACAGAAAACCACTCAATTTTTTAAAGCATTTATTGGAAGCACAGTTTTCATGGGAAATAGATATCAGGCAGTTTCTCCCCCTCCCCCACCTGTCCTCATCATCTGCTGTCTCTGTTTCCCTCTTTTGCTTTTGCAACTTCCACCTCATGGCTTTTTGACTCTGATAGAAGACATCATTTTTTTTATTTTACATTTACCCTTATTTCTGTCATCATATCCTATTTTCTCTATGGAGAACCCGTCATGGGAATTGGTTTTCAGCAATGGACACCTGACCTGACCAGAGCCAATAACGTATGGGACTTTTGTAGAGGCTCCTGAGAGGTGTGAGGCTGCGGCTGCCAAGGTCATCCTGCCTTGAGGGCACCTGAGACCCACATGCAGAAAGGGCAATGTATGGGAAGCAGCTAGTCCCATCACAGGTCACAAAAACTCAGCTATATGTCAAAAGAGTCCTGCTCTTAGTTTCATGAGCCAACTTTATTTCTTGCTTAAGTCACTTTGAATCAGGAATTCTGCCGTGTGTCACCCCAAAAGTCCCAACTGAGACAGCCCTTAGCTTTGGATTACAGCAAGCCAACCCCATCCCTCCATGTGACTGCAACTCCAGCTTCCCGCCTGGCCTCCTCAGGGAGGATGTACTCAGGGAGCAATGGAGTTTAATGTGGTTTACAGGATTATCCTTCCACAGTAAAGGTGGGGCAGAGGGAGAGGAAACAATTAGTCTCTTCCATTTATAGGTCATAATCACAGTCCTTGAACTGACAGTTGGCTTTCATCATCTTGTTACTGTCCTGTCTTCATTAAGGTGATGTCAAAATATAAAGCATCAAAATATATAGAAATCACTTTCAGTTTCATAAATATAATGCTTATGATTTTTTTCCTTATGCAAATATAGAGAAAATTTAGAATATAATGGGTCCATTTCATAGTTGTTCTCTTGCAGACATAACATTTTGGGTATTTTTCAATCATAAAATTGAAGATAACAGAATGGCTTAGAGTTTCAAATTTAAGTCATAAGTGAACATGTATTGGGTAAGGTGTGCTTTACATCCACCATTATAAGACTATTTAACCCAAGTCTTTGATTTAGAAATATCTCCACAAAAGTCTTGATACAAATAATCTTTTCCCACATTTCTTCTTTCAAGACATCTGACTTACTGCATCACAGAACAGTAAATCTCAGAACTCATTTCTTCACCAAGAATTGTACTAGTGAAGTTGTCGTTGCTCCGATTAAAATTTTAATTTGCTTAGAAAGTGCAAAGGCAGGACTTCCACATATATCTAAGGTTCTGCATCTAACATTTCAGAGGAATAAACTGGACTTCCCAATTCCTGTCTTGATACCCCCAGGCAGTGTAGATGCATCTTAGGGAGAATAAGGCCTTGGGCTCACTCCAGTTGTATATACTAGTTGTGTGACCTTAGCAGTTGTGTATAATCTCTGTTTCTTCACTTATGAAGTATGGACTTTATTTATACCTTAGAGATGATAATAATTATCATTTGATTTCTGTTTTGGGATAATCAAATGAGGTGGTATATGTAAAGCATATAATAGACAGTGCTATTTACCAGCTATTACTTAAGGTAACAAATAATGGGCCTTCATAATAGGAACATTCATAATCCACAAATGCCCATTTCTCATAAATCTTGAATAATTACAAAATTAAATATCCATCTTTCATAAACTGAAACATTAACATCCTGTTAAAGCTACTGAAATGTCTGATTCTGTCACTGACTGGGTGTGTGACATGGGACAAGCATATAATCAATGTGTGGTTTTGCTTCTGCATTTGTAAAATGCCAAGATTGGACTGTCTGAGATAAACTTTAGGGTCTCTTCTAGCTCTACCATTCTTCCCTGAATCTTACATGTCAGTTAAGTGGCTGTGTGAAATATGTGAGTCATCCTGGGATGATTACATTTTTATTTTTATAGGAATCCATATTCTTCTCAGAAGAAGAAAAACTATCTAATAATAGGCTCCCAAGTAATATCACCTCAGGATAAAAGGAAAGTGAGAAAGAGAGGTGATGGTAGTACAAGTCATGCTCTGATTTGGTAATTTTGGAAATCTCTAAAAATTATTTCTCAAAATTAGAAGTGAAATTGAATTTTAAGACATGGAGAAAGGCAGAGAAAAGTGAGTAGAAGAACCATTAGGTTTACAATCTGCAGCTCCATATATAAAGCTTCAAACCCAAGTTGCCTTAGTGACCACAAATCTTAATGACTGACACACACTTGTGTTTCTGGAACCTAAAAACAGACTTGTATAATTAACCATTCCTTTGGTATTTATTTTGAAACCAACTATGCATTTCTTGGCCTCTTCATATGTGAACAGTGCCAACTCCTATGCAAGTCTGCAGAGTTCTTGTACAGAGCTCACTTGCGCTGCTCAGTTCTTTCTTGCCTTTCCCTCCATTACCTCATACAGGTGCATGGTTCAGAAACAATGAACCATCAGAAGAAGGTCTCTACATGTTTGTTTACAGGGCATGGAGGAAAAATTCCAAAGATGCTTTTGCACAAAAGTGAGGAAAGGAGCAGAAAGTAAATTTCTAATGAACACAGCAACACAAGAAAGAAATGAACACTGGCCCACGAAGAGCCCAGTTCCTCTCTGAGGTCGCTCGCAGTCAGTATTCAGAGGCTTCTCCATAGCAAATACTAAAACAATAAAGATGGGTATTGATTTTAAAAAGACTTGTAATTAAGTATGACATTCTAACTGATAGAGGTTTACCAAGGCAGAACAGTGGATTTGAGGGGTCCTAAAATGGGATACTGCTTTAATTTATTTAAATGTCATTCCAAGGATGGCCAAACTTCAGGAACTCCAACTTGTTTGTGTCTGATTATTTATGTATGTACATGTGCACGACCGGATCTAAGGTCTTAGGTAGTACGTGCTCATTTGAAATTTTCTTGGAGCTTAGAAAAGCAAAGGTTGCAACCCTTACTCTCAGTTGCCTTGGGCAAGCAAGAAAAATATCTGTCAAGACCCAGACGTTAAGGCTGGAGTTGAGAAATGCCCTCCAAATGCCTTCAAGTCAACATTAGCTATGACAGAAGCAAGACTATTATTTAACAGTAGCAGCAAATGTCAAAAACAAACTGTGCCTGGCGTTTTGACAAGACACTATTTGAAAGAGAACCACTTTTTCAGCACTTGTGTAACCGTGGGGGAGAACTCGACAATTAATATCCTGAGGTTTGGTACTAGGATTTCCAGGATGCTTGGTGGTTTCCTTCTGATACACATGAAAGAAGCAGGCAAGTGGCGGACATGGACAAAAATAATCCGAAACAATGAGACCCAGAGAAAAGGAATGATACATCAGAAATCAGGTACCTGTGGTTAATTAAAATGTAACTTCTCCTTTGGGAAACTGCACTTTCACAGTGGTGACACTATAAAGTATGAGGACAGAGACATTATCCTTAGGCAAAAATAAGATGCTGACAAACCTATCTCCTACCTCCCACCTCCTTCCCTCCCTCTCGTGGCCTTGAACCACCCTGTGGCTTCCTATCTGAGCTGCCCTCCATGGATAACAGTCCCAGACTAACCTGGCCAAACCTCCAGCCCTGCTGTCAAACCATCAATCAATATGACAACTAGCCAGTTTTCTGCCGTATATCCTTAGGAACCTGTTCCCTGTTAACTAACCCAACAAGGGAAGTCGTAGCAAGACTATTAGCAGCTGTAGTGGATTTGAAAATTGTGCTTCCTTTCATTTAGACCAGCAGTTCTCAACCTGTGGGTCGTGACCCACAGGAATTACATTAAAGGCTCATGGCATTAGGAAGGTTGAGAACCATCGATAACACTGAGAAAGCATCTAATCCAAAGGAAATTCTCATGTGCCCACTCAAGGCTCATGCTCTGAAGTAAGAGAGGGAAAGGAACAAATATTTAATTGGGTGGCCCTTCTGAGCTAAGCTTTTTAAATATCACATTTAATGTTAACATCTTTCAGGTGAGAAACCAAAAGTTCAGAAAGCATGAAGACCTTGCCCAGGTTCCAACCTGTAAGCAGCTCACCTAGAGTCAAAGCCTGCATCATCTGCCTCCCAGGGCTGACTCTTCCCTGGCTTTCTTAGCCAGACATGACACCTTGATCAGACTGACAAGGTTCTTTTCACTAAGTCTGACAATGATCTGCTTGACACTGGCATACCATGAACTGAGGTGGAAAGGGCAGTCTCCTTCCAGGCCTCAGAAAAGGAACCCCCAGGGGCAGCTGTGTGCCCTGCCTGAGCAGAAGAATGACCTACATGTAGATTTTACAAGAGCCATTTAAATCCCCCAAAGAAAAGCAACTGCTTGTTAAGTCCTACCTTTCAGCACTTCCTCTATCTGCAAACTTCAGACCCAACTTTCAATGCTTCAGAGGTCACTCACCTATCGGTTCACATGGTTTACTTTTTACCAGTCCACCCAAACCAATCCAGGAAGAAAGTCCTCACCTCCCCCGGCAATACCCGTTCCTGCTGGTATCTGTGCCCACACCTTTCTGAGGCCTTTCCTGACCAGTGTTAATGCTGTTCTTTCTCTTATACAACGTACCATCTCCCCACATGCACAGCTCCCAGAATGCCAGTACTTATGCAGTACAGGTCATATCAAAAAGTATACCACCAAGCACAATAATATATAGACTTCTCTTGGACTAAACCTTTTAAAAGGTCAGAAGTCAAACCTGATAAAGTTATCTCTTTTCTATTCTGTCCAATTTCCATATGGGACTGGGTCTGTGGAGACTACAGTAGATATCTGCTATGGAAAGAGCCTTCAGATCCCAGTGCAGGGCATTCATGGAAGGGGAGGTTGTTAGGCTTTCTAGGAATGCTTATATTAAAGCACTTTCTGATTCTATGTTGGACCTCGTCTGATGTAATGATTTTCTTGTTCTGCTCTGATGTCAGAAGATGTCCAGAGCTCAGGAATTTCATAAGATGAAAATACATATAACAGAAACAGTTATGGCTTCTTGGAAGGATTTTCCAAGTGATCTAAAAAAGAAGAAACTTCAGGAATATGAATTATGTGCCTCGCTCATTCCATGACAAGAGGTTAGTGACAATGCTGAGTACATTCTTTGGCCCTCAAACACAGCTGATCACTGGTCATAGGAAGAAACAGCCTGTTTAATTTGAAAAAGTTATTTTAGAATACACAAAGTTTATAAGAAAAGCTGGTCAGTACTGTGGATATTATGGATTTACAAGAAAGTCCTACAAATGGTGAAAAGAATCAGTCTTCTGGCAATGGAAGTTGCCGTTGTGAACAGCTACATCCTTTACTCATTAGATAAGAAGGAGAGTGGAGAAAAAGTGCAGACACACCTCTTTACAGCAGAAATCTCATCACTCAGCTTGTGAGCAACGTGAAGAATAAAAGTTGAAAAAAATAGGGGAAAACCATCATCTTCTGACACTGAGGAAAGGGAAGATGCATTTTATAATCCAAAATGAAAAAAAAAACCAACAAAGGATTTCATGGTTTGCAGCAGAAGAAATCAGAAAGGTAGAAGGAGAGAAACCATTTTCTACTGGGAGACATGCAAGAGGAAGTCTGGACTTCATCCTGGAGATTGTTTCAAGAAGTATCACACTCAAAACATTTGTGAACAAAAATAAACAAAAACACTTGAATTATTTTATGTAACCTAAAATAGTTTATAAAACCATCTGGTGAATTCATATTTATGTTTTTCTCTTTGAAAACTACAGGATAATTACAAGTAATCCACCAACCTCTTTCTCACCCAAAGTAAGTAAGAGCTGGGGGTATGCAAGTAGCATTAAAATTAGGTTGGAACTTTCTAAAGAAATCCAGATTCCTTAGTGGAGGAACATACTCAGCCTGAATACATCTACAAAGTCCTTCATCTTTCTACTGAGAATCTAAATTTGCAATGATATCACCAGTGCGTATAATGCCAAGCCACGTATTCTAAGGGATGGTATTATAAATCTGTTAGAATGCATATGCAAGATGACTCATGAGCAGCTAAGGGACTTTCAGGGATGTAAACAGTGTGGTGATGAGGAAGAATTATTGGTCAAAGCAGGGTTTGAGACTCTGTCCTGCCAGTCAGGAAAACGTGGACCTTTGCTGCCATGAAATGGGGCCAATGTCCATAGGAGTGTGTGGGGATATTCACAGGAGCACAAAGGGAAATTGTCCATTCCCTGCCCTCATTTTTCCTTTCATATGACAGGGAAAGACAAAAATGAAACTCTTCCTTCTTTCTCACCACTTCAGGATTTAGATGCAAAGTTTAAATTTTATATACTTTAAAGACTACAATTTTATCATTTAAAATTATACCACCAAAAACCAAAACATTTTCTTATTTTCTTATAGTTGTGTTCACTATGAATCACTAAAGGGAAAAATATTCTAATGGGAACAGTGTGCTACAAAATGTTTTCCACCAACTGTGGCAGACATTACCAGTGATCACCAGTACTTGGTTCTTCCCTCCCTCCAGAGCAGAGCAGAGCCCCCTTGCAGGTTGTTGAGGTCATGAGAAGTAAGTAGTTCGTGCCAATGCACTGAGCAGAAAGGCAGCATATTCCTTCTGGCCCAAGCAGAGAAGAGCAGGGATGAGAGCCCATGCCCCTGTGGCCATGCCTTGGCGATGACTGAGGCTACATGTTCAGAGGAGGGCAACCACAGGCCACGGAGCAGAGCCTCTTGTAAACCAGGCTATACATGTCACATAAGTAAGAAATAAACCCAGTTACATAAAGCCACTGAAGTTTCAAGGGTTAATTTCTTCTTATACCATATTCTATCCTAACAAGCTAACCAAGTTACACATTAACAAAAACAAGTCACCATCTGAAAGTCAAATAAAAATATCAAACATTTAAAAATCACTGATTTCTGGGAAAAAGCTGAACCTGACTTTAGTATGAATTTTACATGAATTCTAGAAAGATTTGCTTCAACATGCATTGCCCTGCTTTCTCTTGGACAGGCATGCACTAGGGTCTGGGGCGCTGAAAATTCCACAAGGATTTGTCTTTATACACATCTTTATGCTTTGTCTTAAAGGTGTCAGTCTGCAAGCATCCAAGCCCAGCCGAACCTAAGGTGACGGGGTAGCACTTTGTCTTCCATCATGTCTTGCTGGGAAATCTCCAGCTTTTTTATAAGCAAAAGAACTGTTTCAAAACAGAACTGCCACTGTCATACTTTAGTGGAGCAGACATTCCCAGAAGATCTAGGCGTGACATGTGATGACTATGAAGGGAATAGAAAAGAGTTTCATTCAATGGCAGAAACACCCAGGGAATGCATTTCAGAAACTTTTCTTCTAAAACAAACAGACTTAACACTTGGGTTCTTTCTTTCCTTTGTCTACTCAATTGCTCATTATAAGGAATCAGACCATGGTCACGTTCTGTACAAGTTTCCTCAAAAAGTGTTTCTGAAAGAGAAAGCAATCTTGAGAAAGAAACAATCTGATAGAAGCATAGTAGTACTAAGTGAATTTATTGTTTTCAGAACAGTAATCAGAAAGGATTATTTTTAAATGGCAATATGTTCCTCAAGTGCTCATTACTCTAAAGCTCACCTTCAGGGAGACCACAGAACGATTAGCAGTTAGAGATACTGCCATGTGAACGCAGGACAGGACACAGTTACTACAGCACAATTTTGATGTGGAATCAAAACTGCCCCTTGACATAAAAATCCTCACAGAAATTGAAGCCAGGGAAACAGTGAAAGGGAAAAATTGCCCTTATATGGCAATCAGTTTTGACACGAGGCTCATCAATAGCCCAGTCTTTCCAAGGCACATCATTATCTATCTGATCTGCCAAATCTGATACTTAACAACATTGTCTTCAGAACAGCTGACATACCCTGGAAAAGTCTATCTTGTAAATCACAAAGAAAGATGACAGGTTTCACAGATCTCATCGGTGATAAAAAGAAGGGCGGCATAAAGGAGCAGATACAAGTATGCTTGCTGGCACAATGAACTGAATGAATTATACCTATTTCAAGGAGAAAAAAACTCTCTATGTCCCAATTTTTATTGAGACTCAGTAAAAACCCACCAACTTAATCTATTTATCTCAGCTCCTAACTAAATTGAGTTTTTGAAATGTAAAGACAAATCATCAGGGAAATGGCATGATTTTGTGGTAAAAAAAGTGATGGGGAAGGTTGAATCTCATCAGTAGACTGGGCAAGCTATAGCTTCTTCCCCCCACTCTAAATCCATAGAAATAACAAAAAAGAAAAAGAAAATATTCTTAAAAAGAAAAGGAATCCACAACTATCCCACAAAATAAGATTTATACTCCATGACCCAGAAACTGCAGGCAATCTCTGAAAGCAAGAAAAAATGAAGAGCAGCCGGATGGAGGGAAATCATGGCTCAAAACATTCGAGAAGACTTGCTAAAAATGAAACCGTGACATCATAAGCTCAGAGGCAGCCGATGCCTGGAGCTAGAAATGCTGAGGACAACTGACCTGATGGGTTCAACCAGGCTTCTGTAAAAGCAGCCAGGCTGACTGATCCTTCCACACTTCTCTTACTCACGAACCTTGGACCAGGCAGAGACAAACAGTATTTACCCCCTGATGCGAGTGGTGGGTGTGGGCACCAAGTCCCAACAAGTTCAGCAGTGCACCCCAGGGAAATCAGGGAGCAAACACACCACTGGCTAGTGGCAGACTCATCCTGCCCTTCTCTGCAATGGCTCTTCAGAAGCATTCAGAAATTTAGAAGAACATGCTCAGAAAATAAAAGAATGACAATATAGTGTCATTTAAAAAAGTAGCAATCTGAGGCAGCACCTGTGGTTCAAAGGAGTAGGGCACCAGCCCCATATGCCAGAGGTGGCGGTTTCAAACCCAGCCCCAGCCAAAAGCTGCAAAAAAAAAAAAAAAGTAGAGATCTTAAAAATTAAAATTGCAATCAATGAAATTAAAAACTCAACTGATGGGCTGAACACTGAATAGATACAGCTGAAGAGAAACTCACTGAGCTGGAATAACCAGTTAAATAATTCCTCTAGAACGCAGCACAACAAAGAGAGTACAGCTAAGGGGTAAACAGAAAACAGAAACACAGATCAAAGATCTCTTTAACAGAGGACTTTTAGAAGAATAGAAAGGGTCCATTGTTTCTCTTCCAAGAAACATAGTCAACAGCATCCTTTCTGATTCACCTGTGCAAGTTTCAACTTGCTTGACTTATCTGTGTTGCTGGGAGAGTTATTTATTTCTGACTATATGGATTTTACATTCCTTGATTTTTATGTTATCTCAAATCCATATATCTCACCTCTAGCCTCATGGGTCCTTAATGGCCTCAAAACTGGCAATTCCTTATTTCTAGTCTGTTCCTATGTTCATTCTTCATAGGTGTTAACCAAATCTCCAACATTCCTTCAAAGTTCTCTAGCTAATCTCCACACTCCCACTGGTTCCAATAAAAGAGCCACTATATGATCAGATTCTTAGAAGTATCTTGTGACCTAATTTATTAGTATATAGTGAAATATTTTAAATGTTAAAATATAACAGGTTGGGCAGCGCCTATGGCTCAAAGGAGTAGGGCGCCAGCCCCATTTGCCGGAGGTGGCAGGTTCAAACCCAGTCCCGGCCAAAAACTGCAACAACAACAACAACAACAACAACAAAAAAAAAAATATATATATATATATAAAAAACAGGTTAGAAAAAGCATTTTCAACATAAACCAATCTAATATCATCTTCCCCTTTATCTCTAAGATTAATTCATCCTTCTAACTGAACTTCATAGTTACCCTTTGCTGAAAACTCCCTCCGTCCTGGCTTCCCCCACACCACTCTTCTCTTCTGGTTTTCCTCCCACCCCTGACCACACCTCCTTGACTTTCTTCACCTTTCCCTTTTTACCATAACACACTCCCTAGGTGTTCTCTATACCGTCCTCTATTACTGCCACATGCTCATGACTCCCTCATTTACATCCGATAACCCAGATTCAAATACACAAACATTTGCTTACAATATTTTATCATATGAACCTTATACAACCCAATCTCAAAATACCAAATCAAACTCATTAACATTACCCATTCACCTCCTCCTCTGCAATCCTCTTTTGGCTTATAAAAATATCATCCACCTAGTTTCCCAAGATAGAAAAATTAAGTCACCTTTGACTCTTCTTTTTAATTTTCACACCCAAGTCACCAAGATCAGATGGTTTGATTCCAAAACACGTCCCTCATTCTCCATTTCCAGTGTCACTACCCATCTTATATGGCCTCTACCCCTTTATTTTACACAAACTACACCAGTGACTGGCAATGTGGATTGTACATTAGAACAACCTGGGAAACTTCTAAAAATCCTAATGGCTGGGCATTTCCCATACCAACTACATCAGAGTGTCTACGGGTATAACCCAGGCACCAGCCTTTTTTTTATAGTTCCCCATGTGATTCCAATGTACAGCCACATTTAAGACTTTTCAGAATTGAAAAAAATGAACTCAGATTGAAGGTGCATACCAAATGCCAAGCAAGAGAAATAAAAACAAGTCTGCAACCAACCACATCAGACTGAAACTGAAAGCCCTTACAGATAAAAGTCATGTAAATCTCCAGGAGCGAAAAGACATTGTCTACAAAGAAAACAAAATTACATAAATGACAAACTTGTCATCCCTGACATTAGGTGAGTTAAATGGTTTAAAAATCTTAAAAGTGCTAAGGAAGGGGAAAAAAACTATGAAGCTAGAATTCTACAACCTGCTTAATTATTCTTTAATAATAAACTTTTTCAGATACACAAAGCTAAGACACTACTATTCAAACCATCACTGGAAGAATAACCTTACATAGAATATATTTATGAAGATATGTGAGCAAAAAGAAATATAAAGACAGTTAATGCTATTGACCAAGTCTAGATTCCAACTAGGAAATACAAGATATGTGAAATACATACAACATTGAGAGGTCTCAACACCCTTAACGAAAGTAAAACAGCCCAGTGAAAATAAATTTTACAACAAAAACATTAGCAGGGCTCTGGCTAGTCAACTGGTGTTGGTTTTTGTGCTTTTGTAGAATTTAGTACCATTTTCAATTGTTCCAATTTCCATAACCTTAAATAATAAAAGCACAAAAGTACTGCCAATATAGCAATGTTCAAAAATTTTTACCACTATCTTTCATTGCACAAATATATTTATCAAAACATCAGAACAATTATATATATATATAAATAATTTGTTTTTGCAGTTTTGGCCAGGGCGGGCTGGAACCTGCCACCCTCCGCATATGGGGCCAGTGTCCTCCTACTCCTTGAGCCACAGGCACCTCCCAGAACAATTATATTTTTTGCTATAATTATCTTTTCTTATTTCCTGGATGATCTGAAAGTAATATCAAAACTCCAATAACATTCAATCTCACTAACACTAAATATAGCTGACCCTTGAACAACATGGTTTTGAATTGTGTGGGTCTGCTAACACTCAGCTTTGAGTTCTGTAAGGTCACCAACCTGTACCACCCTTGAGGCAGCAAGACCCATCCCCCACCTCCTCCTACTCATCGTGAAGAAGACAAGAATGAAGACCTTTATTACGATCCACCTCCACTTACTGAACAATTGAATAGTAATTTTTTTCTTATGATTCTTTAAATAACATTTTCTTTTCTCTAGCTTAAGAACATAGTACACAATACATACAACATATAAAATACTTTTAAATTTACTATTTATATCATCCTTAGGCTTATGATCAACAGTAGTCTATTACTAGGTAAGTTCTTGGAAAGTCAAAAGTTAGATATAAATTTTTGACTCTATTGGGGGATCAGCACGCCAATGCCTGCGTTTTTCAAGGGTCAATTGTAATTAGCTTCTTTTCATCATTTATTGGTAAATTCAATCACATATGTTAATTTTGTTAGGTTAATCCATAGTATTCTACATTCTAAAATTTACCACAAGGAAGAAAAAAAAGACTCTCAACCAAGAGTATAATTATGTATTTAATACATCTTGCTTTTAACAGCAATTTTTAAAGCAAACACATTATAGACCTTATGACTTATTAAAGATTTTATAATGCTTACAAAGTTGATTCTAAAAATATACCTTATTTTGTTCTAAATGAATACCATTATCTGGAAGATAGAATAATAAATTACAGCAGTATGTTTTCCACCACGATAGTTAAGGTTGTGTATATATATTCCATATGAAATCCTCTTAGGATTTTCATATTTTCAGCCTGAAAACATAAAAGCAGATTAAAGTTTGGCATATAAGACTCAGTCTGACAGCAACCATTTAAAACTAAAAATTTCAAATATCTGTTTGACATTCTAGGAAAGCATGAGCCCATGCACATATACATCCTCCCTCTCACTCACTCCAACACACACGTGCATGCACGCACACACACACCCTTAGAGTAGTCAGAAGATTTTCCCCTGATATATCAGATAACTGTCATCAAAGGCAAAACTTGAGGGAAAAAAAGTTATCTAAGAATATATTTAAGCCATATTTAAATGAAGCTAGTTGTTGGAAAAAATATGTCCCGAACCATTTGCAAGATCTTTAACATGCACAGAATGCCATCACAAGTCCTTCATAAATAGTCTTGAACTACTCACTATGGTCATATGGACACACAAGAAGTTCTATACCCATCCATTCCTCAGACCACATATGATAAGGTTGAAAATCCAGACATTCCATTCACAATCAGTCATATGAACCCAGCTAAAGTGGTTTGCTTTCTAAAACCCAGCAATTAAATTAAAAATTTCATTTTGATCAGTTAGTTTCTTATATGTTCCATGTGCACAAGTAGTGAGATTCTGCATTGCAAATGACAGCTAATATCACTTTACATTTTATGGCACTATAGGAGGTTCACTTTGTATTTCCAAAACATATGTTTATTCCAGTTAAATTTACTAGTGGTCCTTATTTTTACTTATATAGACTCTTCCATATTTAGACTCAAAACAATTTAACACTGATAACCTCTCCTGCTCATCACATATACTTCCAATAAAATATAAAACAAGCAAAAACAATACTCTTTAGGCTCTCTCCAGTAATGCAGGTTTGAAACCATTGTACAGTAGTTCATTTTTTACCATGTTACATACTCAAAACTCCATGAAACAACAGTAAAATAGAAACTAACCACACATTAGGACACTCATAACTCATACTGCTGTGATTAGAAAAATAAAAGGCACAACAGCAAGTAAAAGAGAAAATACCAGCTTCTCATTTGCTTTTTTTTTTTTTTTTTTTTTTTTTGGTTTTTTGGCTTTCCTCTTATTTCACTAAGTTTATAAATTGTTCAAAGCATTCTTATACTCTGCATGACAGTAACAGCATATTTTGGCACATCAATATTGAGATACAATGTATGGTATGTTTAAAAAATTAATTTAAAAATTTCATCTATTAATCAACTTTTTAATGTAGTGCATATATATCTTACAGTTATTTAAGTCAAATACATAAAGGTTTATAACTGATTTACATATGAAGCAATCACAGATTGCAGTAATATATATATGCGTGTGTATACAGACATATACACACCAATCAAGGGGAAAAACTGCATCCTGGCAATTTTACAGTCCAAAGTTCTGTTGGTATATCTATCATTTACATGTCTTTTTCATCTTGTTACTCTGTTCAAAAGATACTTTTTGCCTTCTTCATTCCTGATGAGATTTTTCTGCAATAACTTTACATTCATACTGCAAAAATTAAAAGGTTAACAGATTAAGATTTCTTTTGAACAGAAATTTCCAAATAAATTAAAAAGCTCTAAAAATTAACGCTTAATTAATATATGCCCACTTTATTTCTCAAAGAATCTGAGAATTATACAATTAACTAGCACTAAATGACAAATGCGAATTGGGAAAAAAGATAATTCATATTCCAGAAATGAAAGAGCCATGGCAATAAGCAGGAAAAAGATGAGGTTTCTGCATTATGAGCAAATAAAAACAGTATATGATAGAACAATCCTATACTATAGAAGGAGCTAAGGAGGTTTCTTTGAGTGCTCAGTAAGGCTAAGCAGCAAGGGACAGGTCATGAACTTAAGAAAAGAGTTGATACAGGAAATTTAAATCATTGTTTCTTGGAATCATTATGATTTAAAGGGGAAAAAAAAATCCATCACATTAGTAAAAGCTTCCAGTCAAAACAGTATTTTTAAAGTACAGCTATACAGATGCACACCACAATTCAAAATCAGAAACCAATGGTGTTAAGATAATTGGGTGATTAGTTTATCAAAACAAACAAACAAAAAAAACAGAAAGGCTGAGCATGGTGGCTCACACCTATAATTCCAGCACTTTGGGAGGCTGAGGTGAGAGAATCATTTGAGGCAGGGAGTTTGAGGCCAGCCATAACAACATAGCAAGACCTGATCTTTACAAAAGAAAAAAAAAATAGAAAAATTAGCCAGGTGTATTGGCTGCACCTGTACTCTCAGCTACTTGGGAGGCTGAGACAGGCAGATCACATGAGCCCAGGGCTTTCAGGTTGCAGGGAGCCATGACAATGCCACTGCATTCTAGCTAAGGCAACAGAGAGACACCCTACCTCTAAGAATAATCATCCAGCAAAGAAAACCACTCAACTTTCCTAGCTGTCGTGGCCTCTGAATGAATGTAGCTCTTTTCTTTTCCTTTATAACTAAAATGATCAAAAGTCTTAATTTTCTGGAGACAATCCAAATTTATACCTGTCAGTACCAACACAGTTATTAATACTCCCCCTTTTCACTTTTAAAACTATCCCTTTTTGATATAATGGGATATAAATCTATAGATTTATTAAATCATATATAGGTTGATAAATCATATCATGCTATCCATAACACATTTGGCTTTTTCCTCCAGTGGCTCCTCAACCTTTATATATTTGTAATTAAATTCTTCCAAATGATTTATTTCAATGGAAATACAAAAGAGAAACAAAAGAATGTTGACTTCACAAATTGCTTTCCCTACAGGGCTGCCATTTAGAGAAAACTGATCATATATCTCATACAAAAAAGTGATTAAATAAGCATTAGCTTACCATTGCCAGTTGCCGACCAATGTTTCCCATTGTTATGCCTCCAGCAAAAAATATACACGGTAACCAAGAACGAACATAGAGAAAATCTGGAGATGTATATCTAGAATAATAGAAATATTTTTAACAATCCACAGAGGAAGCATGATGATACATAAGATAATTATAATGAAAATAAATTACTCATTAAACTGGTGGATATAACTTCAAAATCTCAATTCTGAATGTAGTTAATCATTATTTATCTAATAAACAAGCACTAAAAAGATTAATACTCACTGATAAACACCGTTATAGACTAGCAGTTGAGTGACCACAGTTGCCAAGAAAGCAATTCCTACTCCAAGGCCAAAACCACTTCTAGATCTATCAAAAGTCCACCACAGTCCAATGGAGAGTGCAGCCAGGGTAAGAGACAACTGTATGTTGTTATCAAAATCCACTTTCTGAGATCAGTGTTAAAGAGTCAAAACTTGTAAACCAGAAAATATAAGCTGTTCATTTTCCTAAAATAAAAGCTGTTACTGTTGAGAAGAGAATTAACTGTCTATACTTGAGTATATAGTCTTTTAACACAATGTATACAATGTATGAGACTAAGTGAAATTAAAACCGTCTCTGGTATTTACTGAATACCAAATACCAAGCGATATGAATTAATAGACCTATAACCCCTCAAAAAAAAAAGTCTATATAAATTCCCAATTATAAGGCCAAGCCCATACTTTAAAAAAATGCTTTCTTTGCTAAAAATGTAACTAGACGCCTTATAATAGTGTTACTAAAGGAACACAATTTTGAGAAAAAGGAAACCAATATTACTTCTCAAACAGGTTTAGAATTACATGAACAACATATAGAAACTTGAAAATAGAAGAGATGATAGCTATTTAACAGGGCACCACATTCTCTCTATGATTTACTGACAGACACATTTTATAATAATGCAGTTCAGAAACAAGAGTACCAAGGACACAGTATCCCTTTCTATTATGTCACCTGTTCCAGTTTTAATTTGTTGAGGATAAAGCCTTGAAGTGAACATTATCTTGCAACCTGCCAAGCTATTTTGGTGTCTGAGACTTTTTGGTATAGGACAGTTTGCTCAAATGATATTTTATTTCTGTCACCTACTTAAACATCTATTCACAAATGTATGGCCCTTTCCTCCTCCAAAATTTCTGGACAAAATGAAGGGTAAAACAAAGCATTACAAATTTGACTTTCTCATTTCTTTGCTAGAGGATTACACTAAAGGAATTAATTTCAAATGTCATCAAAAGGGCATGATCTATATCCCAAAGGCCACATCTTGGCTCTATAACCAGCTCCCAAGGTGGGGGGAAGGAACCACGTATCTCACCAAATTAACCGGCTGTACTACAACTACAGAGAAGTCAAAAAAATATGCATATAAAGCCATTTACCGCTTCCTCTCACACCCCCTTGTTCACCACCATTCCCCCACCCCAACCAGTATCCTGAACATCCAGCTTGTTTACTTCTCAACAATTGAGGGCACTTTGGGTCCAGGATCATTCCTTGTTTAGGCTTGATTTATCAAGAAACCTATAGGTTTCTGGAAAAAGTTTTCTTATTCTTTAGTTATCATTATACTTAAACTCCAAAAAAAAAAAAAGGTTTGGAGCTCTAATTTCTCCATACAATCCACAGAGGAAGCGTGATGATAGTTAAGATAATTATAATGAAAATAAATTACTCATTAAACAATCCACAAAAGAGTGTGATTTGATAGGAATTGCATTCTATCTCTGCTAACTAAACTTCCTTAAGAATCAAAAGAATCAAAAGAAAATTAAGGAGGCCTCCAGGCTAAACAGGTAAAATACACGTATATAAATCTTAAAAGTATTCCAGTGTTACTTTTTAAAGTCTATGTACCCTAATATTATAAGTCTATACTATGCATTTTTGTAAACATTTTTCATTTTGCTTATAGGACAGACAGAACAGCTAGGACTGGTATATTTAAGTAGTTCATTGAGAGAGAAAGAAGAGTGAACAAAGCATTTAACCTAGATATAGAATGTTTTTAAAATTTCAGAAAAGGCTATTTTAATTTCTCTACTTAAAAACAGAAATCACAGATGAAATGTTTGGGATAGAAAGGTATGATTCACCAGATAGAGAGGAATTTACACCCTTATGTGACTCCCAGGTAGAGAATGAGTCTATCTACTCCTGGGTAGATCTCCTGCACTTGACTCAGGATCTCTGGAGTCTGGGCTCAGCTCTACTGCAACCTGGCAGTATGAATGACTCAGCAAATTATCCAACCTCTACAGCTTCCATCTGTCTTTTTATCTTTACAAAGAAAAGTAGAACTAGATGATTTCCAAGTTCTCTTCTGGATATGATAGTCCATGATTTTATCTTTCTAAGCTCTCCTAACCACTAGATTTGTTTTTATAAAATCTTAAATTTCACAAAGTTCACTAAAATAAAGATGATAGAAAATCCTTTAATACAAAAGGAAATGGAAAACTAAATTAATAACAGCCCCTAAAGGACTTCTACATTCACAGCCCTACAAGGGCCAGCACAACCAGGCACCAGAAGGCAGATGTGTTTTTCAGGATATACGACCTGGCATCTTTAGTGGTTTCTGTCCCGAGCCTCTCTAAGACACCTGAATATGTTGTGTGAAAGACACAGGTCTATACTTGCCATATAACCCACCCTCTCTCTCTCCAGCCAACTCTGCCAGCCCTGAGAACAGTGCAAAGTGATAAGAGCAAACTTTTGGCAGCCTGAGTCACACTTCATGCTCTCCCCAATACCCAAGGCCCCTGCTCCCTTCACTGTCTACACCACGTCTTCCAACAAAAGAAGGCAAGAGTAGCATTTCCCAGATACTCTTCTACAAAGAAAATTCAGAAAGAGTGGAGAGAAGGTAGAGGAGAGGAAATAGGGAGGATAACTGGATTAAAAACCTCATGAAGGAAAAATTTTGCTCTAGGAATGGACACTTGGGGTGGAGGTGGAGTCACAGGGAAAGAAACAGAAGCTACCTCACCCTTCTAGCTAGGACACTATAAACATATTCATCAATCACTAAATAAAAATGTCAGGATCCTCAAATGATAAAATGTTAAAAATGTGTACCTTAGGGAAAAGTTGTTATTTCTGGCAAAAGTCTAAGTTGGATATTTCTACTTAGGCCATTTTTAAAAATACTTAATGTCATTTACTGGTTTTGATTAAAAGCAATAAGTGATTGAGCCTTTAAAGAAAAATTACAGCTTTTTTAAATTAAAAGACATAAAAAACAAATAATAAATTGCACCTGAAGCCACTACATGTCCTTATTGGTAAATTTTATTTTTTTTAATATAAAAGACATTTATTATAACAGTTGACTTAATTTTGAAATCAAATTACATTCTTAACTTTCTTTTTCATTATCCCAGATAATTAACAAGCAGAGTGGATTATAACACAATTTAAAAGCTTATTGGCAAATTCTGATTAAAGAAAGAAAAGAAAAAAAATTCTTCAAAAATGTACCTGTTTCAATCTTAGGATTACCCAAACTATATGGAAGTAATTAAGTAACCTAATTTAAGACAAACATGTAAATTGTTTTAATGTGCGCAAGTTTCTAAGGGATAATAAAAAATAGGGATTTAAATGAGAGGCTATACTTCACCACTCTATAATTGCATAGCGGCTACCCTGATGTTTGAACAATACAGTTCACATTCTTTTTATGACTAAGTGGGCATATCATAATTTGACAAGAGTGAAGTTGCAAAGGGCTGCTTAACCTTTGGTTTGTTGGAAGCTGCTTTGTTATTATACATTTCATTACAGCTAAAGGATACAGCACTGGCATGATTTATACCAACAAAGACGGCTACACACCGCATTACGCTGGACCACTCTCTTTTAAATTTATGTGGTTCTCCTAGATGCCTGTCAATGCAGGGGTATAATAACCCAATCACAGCTGTGGGGGGAAAAAAGAGAAAAAATTAAGTCATCTCCAACACCATACTGGCAACACGTTAAGTTAAAAAGAATCACTACAACCACCATAAGCATTTTAAAAATTCCTTACAAAAAAGTTACTTAACATCAATCACTGATATTTTTAACCTTACCTACTAAAAGAAAAAGAAAATGAGGATGACATCACCGAAAGCATTCTAAACGATTATAACAATATTCTAAAATTATCACAGACAAAACACTCTTTAAGTGTGATTCACAATTTAGCAGACTGGAGGTGACTCATGCTGCTTTTCTACTACTGTTATCTCTGAGACACAAAAAGCATCAAACCAGTTAGCAGTGAAGCAATATTCTCTAAGCTATAAAACCATAAAATACACTATTAAAGGCAACAAATGTACAACACACAATGTTCCAATGGTTCTGGCTGGCCTCTTCGGTGCATCAGTCTCACCCCTACAAGCTACTTGTCTCAGGCTTCTGCGTCCAGCACCTCTTCCTGCCCCTCCTTTCCAACCAGGCCCTCTAATGAGACTGTAGGTCATGCTATCAACGCAGGAAAATTTGAAACAGAAACCTACACATAAGACTCATTCTGCACATAGAAAAAATGTAGGAAACAAGGTTTATAGAAATTATAAATTTTCAGTTAAAGTTTAAACCCACTGTTAGAAGAAGTCATCTTAGTATTATCTCCTAATTTTAGAAAGAACTTGAATGCTAATTTGTAGTTAATTACAAATAGCTGTATACAACATGTTTATGATTGAGTGCCAAAATATTGTCATCCAATTCTTAAATATTTGTCAAACCTCTACTTTTTATTCATGTAGTAGGAGAAGATTTTAAATGCTAAGTTAGTCATTAAAAAGACCATTTAATGATCCAAAACATTCTTCAGCAAATCATAAGGAAAATTTTATTTCCACAGATTAAATTTAACAGGAAATAGCTAGGCAGCTTTGATTGTCTAATCTTTCTAAAGACAAAATGATTATGTTGCCATTCTGGTAATAAAGATGCTAATGTCAGATCAGTTAAAATCATGTTTAAGATATCCAATACTACCTACGATGTATCATGAAATTATTGTACCAAAATTTAAGTGTCTGAGGGTTGGGAGCCCCTTCCCCCACCTGGTATGGCTGGCTGTCTCCTATAAGAGATGCATTCAGTCTTCAAAGAAAAGCAGAAACCAATTAATATCAAAAAACACAGGCCAGCAGACCAATGGTGCAGCATTCTAAAGAGACTATGTGACCACCCTTCCATCTGGAGATAAGATGCTGCAATTCTGTATGCATCTTCCAGTCCACAACTCATTTGAGTGCTGAGTATAGACCGTCCAGAGATTAACAACGTGTCTCAACAATGCTTAGCTCCAACAGTTATTGGTAAATTTTAAAGTTTCACATTATATTCCTATTTAAAAGACTATAAAATCCTGTGGTACCGACAGCATTTTTAAATTTCTGCACAATTAAAATGGCAAAAAGCACGCCCAACAGTTGAAATGTATCTAATATCACCTTTTTTTTTCTCAATGGGTCACAAAACTTAACAGTTTATCTATCATTACCCTCTCTTCCCTCTATGTTATTAAGTAAAAACCAACTAAGAGCAGGCATTCCGAGTCAATTTTGCACAGCAGCTGATGCTAAGGTAAAGAATTATCACATAGAGAATACTGACGTGTGTGCAAAGACATAAATAAGTAAAATTGATTATATTTTAATGCATGTGATATCAGACTTGTAAGTGAGAGACAACTGAGGAGAGAAAGCAAAAACACAAAAAGGAATTTAAATTGCCACTCTGCCAACTTTGGGATTTGCCAATAAAAATCAAATCCATTGAGTATGCATGGTTCTCAGTTGCTCACTGAGAAAGAGAATTCGAGGGAGCTTGTCACTTCCCATTAAATATCTTCCTTCTTTCTTTTAAATAAAGGCATGGCAGTCTGATAGCAATACATACAGCACTGTGAGGTTCTTCTGTTTGAGAGCTCAGGAGCATATGTCTGGGTTTCCTTTCCTCTCCTGTACTTCTATTAACAAGAGAGACTGTTAAAATCATGCCTGTGTAAAATCAAATGCAAACACAGTCCTGCCTAATCAGATGGTTCTCTGATGCAAAATCACACTTCCTGTGTTATCTTTAAGTTATCAGTGACTAATTACAATCCACCAAGACTAGACACAGAAGCTTGTAAAACATCCATAGTAGGTTATGGCTTTTTCATGGGACTGTGCTTGATGCAGTAAGGCACTCAGGGGAACACACTTAAAACGGGTATTTTTCAAGGAAACAGGAACTAAAAAAACAAAATCACTCATATTTCTGTGAAAAATACTTTCATAGAAAACTGAGAAAGAATAATGTTTTTCTTCAACAAATACTTAAGCCCTAACAATGAAAGGAGTCCCTGGGATTTGCTAGGGACTTGATAAGACAAACAGACATGATTCCAGTTGCAAAGTGACCACAGAAACAATTAAATATACTCCTACATTAGGGGAGTGCTGACAGGACACAGAGCAGTCCCAGTATTCCTGCAGGTGCTGGGGGTGGGGCAGTCCTGGGCTGTCTGAAAAGTTTTACGAAGAGGTGACCCTTGGGGCAGAAACATTCTGCAGTGGATGCTGTGGAAGCAGCTATCTCAGCAAAAGGAGGTATTTGAGGACAAGCATGGACAACTAAAAACAGCCTTACCAGAAAACTGTAAGTTTTAGGCTGAAAGGAGGAAGCTTCAGGGTCCAGAAGAACTCTGAAGAAGAGAAACACAGGCAAAGGCCATAATCATAGAGAAGACACTGGGCAATGTGGAACACAGTATCTTCACCTTTGTACCAGTGAGAGAAGCAGCGAGTATGCAACACAAAGGGGTGGGATGTTGTGTGTACAAAATTAGAGGCAGAAAGAGAAAAGTCTAAAAACTGTAAGCACCATGCTCGAGGGCCTGGACCAAGAAAGAGACAGAGGAAACATGCAGAATTCGGAAACTGGCTGTGGAAGATGAGAGAAAGGTAGCACACTTACAGGGCTCTCTGAGCGCAAACGCAGTAACCGACTGAACAGCTAAACAGGAAAGATTGCTTTTCAAATTAGATATTAATTTCACAGCTTTGGATATAACCTGGCTAGCTGGGATTTTTGAGGCAAATTCTTTACTGACTTTACCCACACAGGTTGTCTTTTTTCTATTTATTCTTTCAATTCCTTTGTGGCCCCCAATAATGCTCAAGAGATTTCCAATTCCAAGTCTAGTGAATTGTTGCCTTATAACATCAGCATTATCAAACTAAAAACAGGAAATAAAAAAAAAAGGAAAATGAGACCAAAAGAAGTTTACTAGAGTTCTTGACTAATCATCCCCCCCAGAGGCAACAATGGCAGACTTTCCAGGACTGTGCTCTAGGAAAAGGCAGCAAATACCCAGGAGTCCTTTGGTTTACACACAGGAAGTGCTGGTTCCAGAGCCTCTCCAAAGGGGACTTGCTCAGTCTATGAACATGAGTCTGAGAGGAAAATCACAGCACAATTATCAGTTTCTTTCTGATTTAAGATGGTTAAGAACCTAGAAAGGTGGCTCGGTGCCTGTGGCTCAATCGGCTAAGGCGCCAGCCACCTACACCTAAGGTGGCAGGTTCAAATCCCCAGCCCAGGCCCGCCAAACAGCAATGATGGCTGCAACCAAAAAATGGCCGGGCGTTGTGGCGGGCACCTGTGGTCCCAGCTACTTGGGAGGCAGAGGCAGGAGACTCGCTTGAGCCCAGGAGTTGGAGGTTGCTATGAGCTGTGATGC